>JAZHYW010005494.1:0-77252 GCA_037355805.1 Ixodes ricinus
TACTTCGGTCCAGTTACGTATTTAACAGCTCTCGTGCATTAAGGGCAGCTGCCAACGGTATGAGCTCGTACTTCTAGCCTTCTCTGCGGTGCAACATAAGATGAAACGGAGTACAGCCGCTCATATTAGACTGAATACCCAGTTCGGCTTGAAATTTCAATTCGGCTGGACGCTTCAATTTGGCTGCATATGGTAAATGGAAAATGAACACGGGCAGTTCGACTAGCCTGCAGAGATCTATTGACTTGGAAATTTAGTCTGCCATGGCAAATGGGGACTACACAAGCCAGCCATAGCAAGATTGAAGTGCTTCAGCTGAACCGAGAATTAAGCCAAATTGAGAACGTCGAGCCGAATTAAAACATCCAGCCAAACAAGGTACCCAGCTGAATCGAAGCGCCCAGCCGAATTGAAACATCCAGCCGAACTGGGTATGCAGCCGAATTGAAGCATCCAGCCGAATTGAAACTTTAAGTCAAACTGGGTATCCAGCCGAATAGGAGTGTCCAGCCGAATCAAAACTCTAAGCCGAATCGACCCGTCGGCCGAATGGACATTTCAGCCGGATTGGTACGTAACCAAATTGGTTGAGGATGACTCCGACAGCATGAGCGATTTGAACAGTGTTTTACGGCTGCTAGCCTGTCCTGAGGTTTTTAAGAATACATATTTTTAATATTCCGGTCATATGTTAGGAGGAACCTTGAGCGTTTGATTTAATATAAGGAGAGGCGATTTTAGCATTATGTGCAACTGGAGTAATCCTGAAAAATGTGATATCAGGCGTCGCTGTAAGTTAGTTGAGAAGTAAGTAAAACCGCGTTACTGGCTTCTATTTGCTTCGCGACGAATCACCCCTTTCAAGCTTAACCTGGTTCTGTTCAACATATCAAGTAGACTGCGTCTGCCAAAAGAATAAACAGTCACCCTCAATCAGTGTTGTAGGCGTTACCGAAAAAAAGTAACGGAATACGCTACTCGTTCCTAGGAAAAGAAAGGAACGCGTTATTGACCTCCGTTACTTCAAAATAAAAGGACCGCGTCAGCGTTATTTATTAAAAAGTAACGTACGTTACGTTTTTCTTTATAACTTGACGGTAATAACTCCTTTTTGGCGAATGCATTTATTCTTATTGGGACAAAGGTCGTGAGCGTTGGGGTTTTCTAAAGCGAGACTTTCTGCGTGGTGAAAAGACAGGTCAACTTTTGAAGGTATTTGGAATGAGTTGCAGTAATTATTGACTTGGCGCCTATGACTTCACTTCAGCTTAAGTCCAGACGCAGCCGACGTTACGAGTTAATAGGACCAATCAAGAAACGTCAAAAGCTCAAGTGACTGGGCCGTTTCTATTTATGATTGGCTCAGCGATAACAGAACACGTACAGAAACATGACGAACAACATGATGAAACCGTTTTGGCGCTGTTTGATTAACCGCATCAGCTCGTAGCGTCAGCTGTGCCTATGACGTAGGGTAAAACAAAGTATAGAAACACGAAAAGAATTTGTCTACTTTATTTCGAGTTTCGGGAACAAAAGTAACGGGTAACTTAACAACTTCACCTGTCACTTAAACTAAGTAACGTAAGTACGCCACCCGTTACTCTTTTGACACAGTAACGAGTACGTTACTACGTTACCGATAAAAGTAACGTGTTACCGGTAACGGCATTACTTGTACCGCGTTACCGCGAACACTGCCCTCAATAAACGCCAAATCTTTAAGTTGCCGCCCGAGGACCCCGGCAGCAGATTAGACAAACGAAATAGCGTGTATACTGCTTAAGTGGTATAACTTTGACTGGCAGCTGTTGCTCCTACAACCTCACTATTGAAATTCAAGTGCGAAAAGTTTACGTTTAATGCGGCATTTGTATTATTACTTGATCCCCTCATTCGTGGATTCTTGCACTTTACACTGTGTAAGATGTGTGTCGGCATTTCTTGCCTGCTCAAAAACGAGAAATTGTTTCAACGACTGTTTCCGTAATTTGTTTTCTATAATACGGTTGATGCAATTGTCAGCCGGGTTTGTACACTGCTCGGCGAAATCCAAGGCTCGGATTAAAATTAAAAAAAAAATACAGAGAGGAAACTAAAGACTGCTTGGATGGCGTGTAGTAATAAAAAATCATTCCTACACGTAGCGCATTTCTACAAACAGCGCGCCACATCTTCCTTTCGAAGACGGCGCTCCGGAGGTGACATCACGCTGCTCCACTGCGCAGGCGCGGCGAACCTCGCCGGCTCCCCGGCTGCCGTGACGATGGATCTGCGTTGCTGTGCTTTTCTTTGTGTTTTATTTTTGAGGCTAATCCGCTTTGACCTTGAGCTCCCCGCCGGCTTGCGTGACGAAGCATCTGCGTGTCTGTGCTTGTGGCCAATGGGAATTTAACTGCCGTTTTGCTACTACGGACGGTTACAGACAACGCCGTCTTCGCTCCATGGGACAGTTAATGCCTTTCACATTAAAAAAAGCATTCTAAACACTCTTCATTTGGTATTCTTTTTCAGGCGAAAGATTTTAGGCAAAAATAAACTCGCATGCCTTTTGAATGGTGCTGTATAATCAAATTTTTAATGTTCCGGAATTATCTTTTCGATGTATACTGTTTTCAGTTTTGAGTAATTATCAAAAATTGACTGTTTGTGGGCATGGAGTGGAGCCCAAAAACGCCACACATTTTCCCCTCAAATCCGACTTGCAGTTCGAGCAAAATATAATGGTACGCTGTCATTTCTAACCAAATAACGCGATATGTTTCGATGCAGCAAAACAGATATATGTATACTCGTTGTTTTTTCTACGAATATATTCGGGAATATAGAGATGTAGGTAGCTTCACGCAAAGACACTAGTCGTCAGAACTTTTTACTACCAGAGGCGGAAAAGGGTATTGAGATTTGTATGTTTCCTTCTTTTTTTTATGCGCACTTCTCTTTCATTTTGAGCTTCAAAAATTGTTTTTTTTACAATGTTATGAACAATGATTTCTCGCAGATAGTACGTACATTTGATCTCGAAAATAGCGCAAAATCTTCACTAAAGTGAAGTGCAGTTCCAGGCTCACGTCATAGAGTGCTCCAGAGTGCCAGCGTCTTCTCTCGTGGTACGATATCACAAGAGAGCTCAAGGATGCACAGCTCACACTCGTTTGCAACAAAATGTAAGCGCGCGAACCAGCCTTTAAAACTATAGAGAGTTTTCGCATTTCGTTTAAGAGCAAATGCAAGCACTGCGCGTTTGCGTTAATGCTTCCTTCTCCACACTGCGCATGCGCCATACGCAGGCAACGCAACTAGCTTTGCGTACGTACGCTCGCTGAAAAATATTTGCGTGGGTTCACAGCAGCCCACTGCGTGTACGCACGCAGCCCTCTGCATGCGTAGAGTGCGATACTTTCTCAGATTGACCTCAGACCGGCCTTAGATTACTTAGAGCAGTTTGCATAGGCACATCTGCATGGCGCTGTAGCTGCTTTCATATATGTGTGCGTTCCGTTGAATTAAAAGTAGCACTTTGCCGCGCTTTAGGAGCTTGTGCGCGTCGTAAGCAGTGCTAACGCGGAGGTCTGTACGATATTCTTCAACTTTCTACACTCCTCTGACCTGGTAATAAACTGTGACGCAGCTCGGATTTTGACTCGTCAATTTTTGCTCGTACGTCGGTTACTTCGCTGTCACCAACTTCTTAAGAAAAAGAACATTTTGATCGCTTGTACTTTTAAACTTAGTAGCCAAAGACGTGACTGCCATGAGCTGCAAGGAATGGAGAAAAATGAAGCTCCTTTTACAGAAGTTTTCAACTGGGTTACTTATAACTCGGCCGATAAATATAAAGCCAACCTTAGGAACCTCGATGGCAGCAGCAGAGAACAAATTTATCGCTTATAAAGGGAAATTCAAAGATGACCATGACAACAAAAAAGAAGCAAACAGCGAAAGAGAAAGGTGATTGGAACGAAGAAATGTTCGGCGCGGAAGGTGTGCTTCCACAAAATATATTTGTAATCACCCGATCTCTCTCCTTTCTCGCTTTTTTCCCTTTTTTTTTTTTTGGGGGTGAGAGTTTTTCTGTTCTCGGGTTCATTTGTTATCGCTCGCCATGTCCTAAGCTACAGTTGCCCGGTCCTGCAACTCAAGGGGCTACGTTTCCCAATTTTTCACCTTCCACTTTTTCCGCCCTTGCACACTCCTTGCCCTAAGGCTTTCTTGAGTTCTATCGTGTTCTCTTTTTTTTTTCTGGCGCACTTTGCAACTGTTTGTATTTGTTTCTCCCATTAAAAACCATCAACCATTTTTTGTTTTTTGCTTGCTTCCGAAAATGTTTGGTACACGTCGACCTATATACGGGTTTTGTGCTTAACTTTGTGTTCCTTGAAGCTTCCGAACTTGTCTTTATTTGCCCATTTGTCTCCGTTTGAGTCCTTTATTATGAAACAAGTCCTTTCGCATCTTTCTTGTATCTGCCATTCCATTCTTGCTCCCACGCCAATTATTTTGTCCGGATAAAAAAGATGGCGTACATTTATCCGACACTAAACTGTTCTTTTGTTTGGTCGAATTTTCGTTTTCGTTTGTGGGAATTAAAAAACTGGTCAAAGTCTTTCACCTTCTTGGCGTAACTGCGCCTATTTGAGATTCCAGATAGTATTTTCTCTTATTTACTTTTTTTCGCCAAAACGTTATTTCCAGGTGCTTTTATTGTTTCACTTTCTACGGGTTAGTTTTTGTCAGACGTAATTTTTGCACTTATCACTCTTAAGGTTTTCTTCATTAAGTTGACTTAAAATATGTTTACCGAACTGTACGCCAGCGTTGGAACAAAAAAAGTATGAATATGTTGTCACGAACGGACTGGATTTGGGAGCTTCATTTTTATGCGAAGTTTTCCGTCACAGGAGAGCATGCATATTTTTCTGTGTTGGATCGTTTGCATCCCATCATTCTACCTGTTGCACCCTGTGAACTCTGCTGCTCAAAGGTTTTTTTTTCTCTTGGCCCAATGATGCACTGTTGTTTCTTGAATTACACATCAACATGGGAAATACTTCTGGTGTGCCTCTTTACCAGTTGCCCATAGGCTGTCAATCAAAGTGATCGGCATGCGGTCAGAATACACCATCTGCGATACATTCTTGAAAATTCTGCTAGTGAACCATACAAAAACGCTCACCGACATGCACGACAATCCAAGTGATTATGTGCATAAGCATTCTAAGGGAACATTACAGGCTTTCAAAGCTACTGTTGCACAAGTATTCACGAGATTGTGTTCGAAGAAACAAACTTCATTTGTGTGGGGATACTGTATAGGCGAAAAATTATATATATATATATATATATATATATATATATATATATATATATATATATATATATATTAGAAGTACAATCATTATTATTACTCGAAAACGTTTATATTTTAGTAGACCTTCATGCATTATTGTTATCATGTTCCTCTAATCTCTTAATGAAGCATTTATTAGGTGATTGCTTTAATGATAATTAAATAAATAAACGAAAGAATGCAGATATCCTGCGAGATTTTGTGCCGTGGCATTATCTCGGGAAATTCAGCATTAAGGTTTTTGACCAGCGCTTTAATTATGCTTTTTATAGTCAGTCTAACAATTCATGCTCAGAAATAACGCTCACCGCCAGTCGTCGAGAATCTAGAGCTGCGCGTTAAGCGAATATCACATTTCCAGCACAGTGCGAATAGGGCATAGCAGGTTCCGCGATAGTTTCCAAACGATTTACTTATTAGCTTCTGCTTTGACGGCTTTATGATCTTAAAATATCTTGGGGGCACTCAGCAATATAGCTTATAAATTATTAAGCTTTGCCAGTGATCATAGTATATAGCTGCTAAAGGGACCTATGAGATCTGGTAAAACCAGCTCCTCCAGTGGGTTTTAACCAGAGTCAACGTTAATATTCTCGGTGACAGGTTCAGAATTCAGGGAAACTCCTTTCACCCCTTTTCACTTTACCAGAAAGAACGCTGGAGAGAATTGTAACCTCCTCTCCAGCGTTCGATCTGCTGAAGTGGAAAGGGGTGAAAGAAGATTCTCCTGAATTCTTAACCTGCCACCGATCATAGATTAGCTGAGTTACGGAACTGCTCTGAGACGCTCTTTCAATGAGCAGCACAGCGCAAAGGTGGGCGACATTATTTAGGTGAAACTACACCTCACTAAAAAGCAGATATGTTCTGAAACCATCTGCATTTAGTGTGAGAAGTTCCACTCAGGTCTATTATTTGTGCTGTTTATTGTTTCATCTCCACAGAAAGCTAAATATTCAGAACAGAAACTTACCGGACCTGCCGTATGCCTCAAAATGCATGCCAGAGGCAAAAAAGGAGCGTTTGCATTCTCAGTAAAAACATAAAGTAGAATCTAAAAATTCTCGCATACACTTAACCAGTCATGAGATTCTGCCCAGAATGTTTGTAAGCAAATCGAAGGCCGACTAAAGATGGGGAGCGTAAACACGTTTAAAAAATATAAACGGGATGAGGAAAGCCTTTCTCGGCTACGCTGCACCAAACATCAACCCCGAGGGTTCTTACCCCGTGCTCCCGTGAGAGATAGCACAACGTTTCTTCCTTAGAGCCTTCTTCCGCCACCCATTCTTCTGTATTTTGTTCTTGCGTACCACATATTTTTTCGACCGAGCTCTTTTATGTCTCTTTTGAACATTTGAATTTTGCGACTTTTTCTTGAACTTTTTTCCTACATAAGAGATTCCGCGACTGACAAAAATGAAAGCGGAAACACCGAATTTAAATTCTTCAAATCGGTTTGGTTAGACTCTGAAGACATTTTTGCGACTCTTCTATGGGATGACGTCTAGAAGTCACCGCTGCCCTGCATTTTCTCACCGGAGATGACTCTTCTTTCTGCAGAATCTGCTGTGCCCTCTTTTCTTTTTCGCACAACGGATGTAACGTGTCGCGCCTTTCAACTTACAAAGGAAACAACATCAGAAAGCGCTTTTCTTCTATTTAAATGTTATTAAAAACGAAAAGGGATCGATATTTTTGTTTTGTCTCTAGTAATAAATTCGATGAAACGTAAAGCTGCCTGGCTTGAGTTGACGGAGCGGGATTTACTTTCTACACTAACCAGAATCCTGAAACTCAAACTTTCTTTTAGCGAGAGATTGAGGACAACCAGGAGTAGAGAAGATATGATGATACGGACCGCATCCTTAAAAAACCGTAGAAACACTGTTTGTGTACCACCATTTCTACTAGCTATATTCTATCATTTTTCGTTTCACTATTGTAGACTATTTCCAATGTACAATTTCTACTATTCATCAATTTTGCTTTTTTTTTCTGCGACCGATAACCGAAGGAAAAAAACGAATTATCGGTTCACTTAAATTTGACCACAAATATTTTTGTTTTCTTGAGAGACAATATGTTTTACGTAGGTTTGCTTCCAAACATTTGTTTGAAAATGACTGCTCTTCATTAGAGAGCTTAGATTTATTAGAAAGTTCAACTCAAAGCACGGAGAGCGTTTTGTAATTCAACGGCGGACGCCTCCTGCCCAACGCAAGGGTGCCATGCGTTGCGTACTAGGCACATTGCTCTACCCTCTTTGCCAAGATGTCCCATGATGGACTACTGATATATGGTTTGTTTTTTATGAGCACTGTTTTTTCTGAACTCCAGCAAGCTATCAGCGATCTTTCGCGATGATACTACGCGGTACTACATCTATGGTACAAGATCCAGACTATGGCTATGGTACTACATCCAGACAGCGCGCCAGAACAACGCCTACGGGTTCAAGTTTAGCAGTCCTAAGGGCCTAACTTAGGCCTGATAAGGTTTCCCTCCAAGGTGTTAGTTAGTGACAAATTACTTTTGGAAGGGCTTTTATATGGCTTTTCTGCAGTTTGCCACATAATTACCAAAGTGCCAAACATGAGCCAAAGATTCCACGCGTCGACAGAACAACCAGCAGTGAAGCCTAATTTTGGCAGTCGCTTGGAAATTTGGGTCCAGCGTAGCAAGGCTAAAGCCCAATCAGGTGGCCTCATTCTGGCAATTTCTTCAAGAAATAATCCCCCCTTCCAAGAAAAAAAACGGTAGCAACTTAGTAACAAGGCAGAGAACGCCGAATTCTGGAATTTGTCAGGGAATTTAGGGCCAATATACTCAGACTCTAATCAAATAATTTCAAGTTTGGTGATAGCTTTACTTTTTTTAGCTTTCGGGGCCTTACATTGCCAGACAAAAAGCAAAAAGAAATTTTGTTTTCAAGAATGGCACTACTTGGTCTGCTATATATTGGCATTGTCCTGAGTGTGTCGGTTTTGTGCAGGGTGGAGGCACACTAAGCTCCGCTCGCCTTCTGATAGATTCCCCACATTCGTCTTCTGTTGTTGTCTGTAACAAGAACACTACACGGTTTAAGTAGCTTCTTTTTCGACCGTGGCGACGGTGTAAAGCACCGCTTGTTTACCCATCTGAATTGACCGATCGCCCTGGTCCTTGGCTTCTGGAGTACACCATGTTAAAATGGTTCTTGCCTTTTCTGGTGTTCCTTTTGAAATGGGATCTAGTTTGAGTTTGATTTTCACAATGTTTCTCTGTTTTGTATATCTCAATGTTTATCTGTATGTTTTTTTTCAGTAGTGTCATATTTAAATACCGATGCAAACACATGTCGTATATTTAAGTGTATAAAGTAAGGGCCACCAGGCATCCCTGCTTTTTTTTCCTTTCTTCGACAACAGCACATGTTAGAAAACGTTTGAATAAACAAACAAAAATAGCAAGATAGTCTTTGTTACGATTAGTAGAGTGTCGCGGCGGTCGCATTTTTTAAAGCTGGAAAATATGCTCTAAAGAAAGTTAACAACATATGTTGGCCGGCAAGGTTGGGGAGTATCGCGATACAAATGTGTCGCGATAGTATCTCAGAAATACTTTTAGTATTCATAGTTTTGTATCGCGATACAAGTTTTCGATCAGTATCTGTATTTTAGTATCGAAATTCATTTATGGTGTATTCCTTGTAGCGCGATACAATCCCGGGCCAATGTATCTCGTTACAATGTTCGAGAAATCAGTGACCCCAAGCGAAAGCTGAAGGGACTGTTTCGCTCCTTCTGTGCTTCAGATGGGTAGAAGTTTACATTAAGTAGTACCTTGCGACTTCGTTATCAAGCAGACCAAGATTTGTTTCAAACATTATGGCCCCGACATTGGTGACTTCCTTCCCTATTTTCCAGATATAACATATGTCTTCCGGAGTGCTTCAGTTGGGCAACTATTTTTGTAGAATCAAAACGCTGAAGGCACTGTGGGTACGAGCTTTATAACCGTACATTGTACTCCCAGCCCCATTTACTAGGGCGAGCGTAAAGTTTGTTCTTTCAGATCATCAGATAGAACATCATTTCATTTAAAGGCGACGTCTTGAAGTGACTGCAGAAAAGGTACCGACATAGGGACTAGAGAATGCTGACCTTCCGGGGATATTTGGGTAGATATAAAATGTAGTTTAGAGGTTCGTGTGGTATTGCTTCGAAGGTGTGCAATATATTCAAAGGAGAACTGCACTGCATGCTGGATGAAAAGGATTACCAACCTAATGAAGACTCGCTTAGTTCCCACAGTTTTATGTTGGAAGAAGTATGGCAATTCTACGCAAAAATAATTTCGTACGCGAGGACGTCCAAGTTTAACTTCAATTTTTACCTCACGGTTTGCATGAGTTCTTTTTTGTTCTTTTTTCACTGGAGTTCTATTTTTCGTCTTAGAAGTACAAATCCTGTCAACGAAGCCTACCTATTACCATCTCTAAGCGAGGTCTTCATATACAAAAAAAACAATATTTGCTTGGTTTAAAACGTTTTGATTCTGAAAGCGGTCTTCGTTCGATTTAATAATAACCCTGTTCTTGAGACTTCTAGAACGCTTAATATTGTTTGCTAACATTACCATTTGCCCAGTTTCGCAACGCCTGACGGACGAGCTATTTAAGAAGCTACTTCTAATCAAATGTAGTCAAGTGTAGCAGCAAAGTCATATGTTTACTCTCCATTTCATTGCTCTCATATCAAAAAATAAAATGTGTAACAAAACGTTGTTTCATTTGTTTTACAAATAGTAGCCTTTTTCCCGGTAATACAAGAGTTCACACCACACAAGGCTCTATAAAAATGTATGTGAGAATTCCTGCCCCGGCAAAATGTATTCCTGTATTTGTATTTCCAAAAACGTTTCGATTTTCAATGTGTTCTTGGTACGTATAGCGATACTTTTGTACGGATGTATTTCAGTATAAGTTTGACATGGTGGGTGTAACAGCCTCAAAAAACGTGGTCGATGAAAGGAACAGACACGACAGGACAACAGCTGTACTCGCAACTGAAATGTGTTATTTGAAAAGGAAAGGAAACACATACGTCAATACCAGATAACACAGTGTGTGATCAAACAATACGCAACACACAAGGCACGTGTCATCAAAATAGGTCCACAAGACTCAACTTAGGCCAGTCATGGTCTGGCGCAAAAAGGAGAGCTCCTTATCACATAAGGCAACCGACGGCTCACTCACACATCTTTCTCCGAGGCAAGAAATATAAAAAGCCTCAATAATTTCGCGAGTGAACCTCTCTCTATGCCTCCCTTCAACCGTCACCTCGTCAAAGGCCGGCTGACACGTGCAGTCTCTGCAATGCAGAGGGAGGAGTCCCCAACCGTGGCCCTCAGCGAGTAAGCACGATACGTTGTTTGTTACTCCTCCTCAATAGTAGTAAAATCATGATTGCCTCAGAGAACCATGATTGGTAAAAACGGTTAATATGCAGGCGAGCTGATGTAAGTTATACATGATGATTTAAATCTGAGACTTTGAAAAAAAAAACCTCGTGAAGGAGAAAGAAAAAGGGACAGACAACGTCTCAAGACGTTGTCTGTCTCTATTTCTTAATCCTTCACGAGTTTCTGGTTTTAAAACCACGGTCCCAGGTTTCAGTCATCATTCATGCTCGGATCTTTGTCATTTTTTTAATGATTTGCCGACACACATCAAGCCGAAAATTGGCATGTATGCTGACGCTTGTGTAGTTTACTCAAAGGTAACGAATCATTTAGTGTGTGAGCAACTCCAAGCTTGTCTAAACCATATTGCATCTTGGTGTGAAAGGGGCAAATGCAAATTACTCTAATAAAAACCAAACAGATGTCCTTTACCACAAAAAAGCGCAATATATTTCAGCTCTCACCTTTGTGGTGAAATTATAGAAAAGTACCCACCTACAAGTATCTTGGGATTCATCTAACAAGTAATCTTTCATGTAAATATATCACATAACTGACATTATCAACTAAGCTAACCAGACACTCGGTTTTCTGCGACGTAACATTTCTCTTGCTTCAAAAGAGACTAAACTCCTGCATACACTACACTTGTTAGACCCCAACTAGAGTACTCCTCGACCGTTTTGAATCCCCATCAGGTATTTCTAGAAGAAATGCTAGAGGCTTTTCAAAAACGTGCCATTCGATTTATTCACCGTAACTATAACGTTCCAACCAGTATCAGTGCATTTAAACCACAACTTGGCCTCCCCTTCTACAAACGCGCAAAACCGTCTTTGCCCAACTACTCTTCACAAGTTTTACTAACACCTTTTTTCCGAGAATAACTTGTACTGCACACCTGCGCCACACATCTCACGTCGTTTAGATAATTCTTGCAAACTGCGTTCATCTATTCCTAGGACTAATACCGTCAAATGTTCCCCTTGTACTTCCTATCAATAATTGGAACAAACTACCCGATTCAATAATGATGATATTTGATATTTCAAAAATTTGGGAATCGCTGGCTACCTTTACGATTTTTAGCCCAATTTTTAATTGTTATTTTTTTATTAATTTGGCCAATGTGCCCTACATATACCAAGGACTGTATGCCCCCGTCATGTAAAGCCCCACGTGGCTATTTAAAGGATTAATAAACGAAATGAAATAAAAAATCTTGTAGAGGCGGCACGCGAAAATGATTAGCAAAGACAACTCATACCGGTCATAGCCGCTCATGTCTTACGCAGCCATAGAGGCATGCGTTTTGACATCGACTTAAAGTCGGATACTTGTACGGCACATTTAGTCGATACGGCAAGTTTCAGAAGCCTCTTTTTATATTTTCTGGTACTTTGCATTTACTCTATTTAGAAAGAAGAAACTTCACGTTTGTATTGGTAAAACGGGGTACAAAAGAGGTAAAAGGAAATAACAAAGAGATTGCGAATCTAAAGTTTGCTTGGCGTCATTCAACACTCTAAGAAAAAGGGGAGCGGTTTTAGTCCCTCTGAGGACAAATTGCACCGCCACCATCATTAGTCCCCTGGGGGACTAACGGAGAGTTGAGCAACTTTTGCGCCCCTCCCGTTAGTCCCTCAAAATTGAACCCCCAGGACTAACCTTTGCCCCTTGCATTTAGGTCACTGGGACTAAACGTCGCGCGCTTGCATTGATACACCTGAAACTAAATGTCACGCCCTTACATTTAGACCCCTGCAATCTTAAAAAAAAAAAAACTAGTAGTATTTTCCAGTTAAATGCTAGTAACCGCTAGTCACATTAGTTACTAGGTACCTAATAATCATAAACAGAAACGGTCAAGCTAATAACGGTTACTAATCCACCTAGTATATTCTACTAACCTTAGCTAGTAACGGGCACTAACTCTCACAGGACCAAGTGGCGCTAGTCAACGTCAAATTCAAAAGTGGCAAAACTTATCGCTGGTATAGATCCCTTTCCAAGCTGCTTACATTCGTATTTCCACAAAATATTTTCTCACATCTGCACACGTATTATGCATTTAACACATGCAAGGAATTTGAACACAGAATACCCACTCACCGACAACATACACGCAACGACACGCGACGACACGCTAACCCACTCGCTGCCACCAATGACTACCCATGAGCCTTTTCTACTGATCATTTGAAAGAAGGCGGTTGGTCAGTGACCACTTCGTCCGTAAGTGACGTTACAAATGTGGTGCTGCTTTAGAACCAATATTGTTATCCAATAGTGTTGCCAAACATTCCAAGGAATGTATTTCTTATTTAAAAGGAAAGGTACTCACGAAAAGTATTTGCGACAGTCTATAAAACTGTCTCCACATTACCCTCCAGCCATGTTCTCGCTTCCCCACATAGACTGCCTTACTTTGCGCATGCGCATTTCCGTGGCAACCGGATCGTTTCTACACCGTTTTTTCGCTTCCTGGTCGGTACTTTACGCTTTTACGGCCACTGTCACGACCGAAAACAGCTACATGTGAATCATGCAACCACTGAACAGACACACACTGTGAAGAAGACATTCTCAGTGTCAAGTAAGAGTGAAGCTTTTCGGATGAAGAAACCCATGCCACTGAACCGGCTGAATGATCGCCGTCGAGCGGCGAATCCTGTGATGAGCGGACGCTCGTCACCGGCTCGTTGGAACTATCTTTGGAGCTGTACACGTCCACGCGCACTTACCCGCCCAGTCAAGTGCACGAACGTTAACTATGCACATAAACACGGGTACACAAGAACAGCACACGACACTTGGCAAACACGGCAGGTTAAGATCCCAGAAATAAGCGTCTCGCATACTCCGACTGGCCCCAACGCCCCAATCCACTTGTTGCAAAGGGTCTCTTGCGAAAGAGAAACATATTTTCTAAAAAAATACAATAAGAAAAACTATTGTCTTCGGAAATGTGTTAGCATGTGCTATGTGGCTATTTTCTTCCTAGTTTAAACCAGAACGAAAATATGAACGCTTCCGAAGGATGCAAACAAGAAGGGCGTCAGGACAGCAGTGAAAAGCCGCGTGGCCACTACATCAACGATGGCTGCGCTCGCGGCAGTGCTGGCATCCACGACATGCTGGAGCAAAAGCTACGATCGTTATAAAGCCAGCTCCAACCGCTAAACATGTCCCAGCCATTAATAGTTGAAGCTATGGTTGTCTTTGGATACCTCCACTGCGTTCCAAAACAGTAAGTGCGTCGCTAACTCTGGCCAACATCGATGCAGCAGACGCCGCCATCTTGTCCGCGCGTTTGGGGAACGAAAACATGCAGATGCATCCTATCTTAGGGGGACTAATGGCTGCTCCTGCTCCCGCACGCCTCTCGATAAATCCTGGTCGAGTGAAGTTAGTCTACAGCATTTGCGCACGGTACCTAGCTAGTACCAGATGGTCTCTTCTGGGAGCAAATGGGAGTTCAGAGGATCAAATGCTGCCGTTAGTCCATTAAAACAATCTTTTTTTTTTTTCAGTGAAGGGTGAGACGAGGGCCAAAGAGTATACAGAGAACACGACTCTAAAATAGTGAAGCCAAAATCGAGCATCAAATCTACGCTTGATTATGTATACGTTCTACGCATACTACTTCTGGAACTTGCACCTGTAAATGAGAGTGCGAGCAGTCGACATCGGTATTCGTGTTCCGTTTATTTATTATTAATATGATGCTCACCAACACCTAGCTTGTGTAATTAATGAAGGGCCAGATGCACAACAGAAACAAGTTTTGCACAAACAATAACATAAAAGTCCAGTAGTAAACAGCTACTCGCAAGTCAAGTAGTGAACAGCTACTCACCTAGGATTACGGTATAGGAAAGTACCTGCTGTTGGCTCAAAAACGAGCTCTTTATTTCTCTGAATTCATTGATTTTTTTTGGAGTGACCATTATTAACCACGCGTTCTCTGTATGGCTGGTACAGAATGTTCCGAGCTTATGATTAGTTGGACGATTGGTTTCAGCAAATGTGTTTCATTTTATAGGTACGCTTTAGTAGTTTTTGTTTTTGCTTTTTTGACACCACTAGCGGATGTCGCTCCAAAGTTCGTCTGAAAGCGCCACCGAAAACAAAATTATTTTTTTCGCCGAGCCGTTCAGACGGTTGCCATTGGTTGTAAATAATTTTATAATTTTAGAGATTACACAAGTAGCTCATGCATGTCCTCGTGTAATCCGCGCACTTCATATCAGACGCGGATAATACTATCTTTAATGCAAACAACAACAAACAAAATTATTTCTAAAGAACTCATCAAAGTAATCAGCTACTATTTGCCACCCTGAACATTCTGATCGTTCGCACACACCCGGTTAATAAATTTGCCTTCCCGCATTACCACGTTCGGGTAAAACGCGTGTCTCATCTTGTAGGATTCATATATTCATCGTCGAGTTTCACACTCCAGTCAAAAGGACGCGCGACACACACGCACTCAAACGCACGCACGCACAGATATGCACTCTGAATAATTATCCCGGCAGGTCTGTGTGGCCTCCACGCGGAAGTTGGCGCCATATCGACGCAGACTAATTGATAATGCGCAGTTGCAATGCTCCAGATTAGTAAGAAAGTATTAGGCGGAAAGCCATGCGCACTTTCCCATGGAACTAGATGTGAACCAAGCCTTTTCTAGCATCGTGTCGGCCGTGTATACGCTCATTAAATTCCCATTGTAGTTGGCACAATGTGCGTTTATAGTATACTACAATGGTCTGGAGGGCCCTATATGAGCTGTCAATGTTTTACATAGATAATGGAGTCTTCGAATATTGGTATATATTGGCAGGATTCGTTCTGCGTGTTAGCGTAACCGCTCCACGGGAGTTTCCCGGGTTCGTCGCCTTGTATTGTGCGGAGTGTACAGGGGACGCATTACTGTGGTAGCTATTCGTGCCCCTTCCAGCCTAATCTGGTGATGTTCGAACGCAAAAACCCATATGATCGTGATGACAGAATACTCTCCTCTTCTTCGCCGTCGTTCCTCGAACATTCACGTGCACTCTCACGAAACGCCCTCTCGCCTCCACCGGGCGGGGTTCTGGAATGTTCTCCGCGCGTCTGCAACAAAGCCCGTCTGCGTACTTTCGTTTCTTAGAAAAGAGAAGCAAGCCCGGAAACCGCTCGTTCAGTACTGTACACAACTGGACAAATCACGGAAGAATCTATTTCTGTCACAGAGACGGGAATGGCAAGAGGGCCGCGCTGAACACAGTAAATGTCGTCCGCAGCAGCACGAGAACGACGAAGGCCGCAGGACCCCTAATATCATGCACGAGGGGCAGCGCGTATGCGAAAAAGAGCGTGAAGATCCTCATGTTGGCGAGCGAGAGGCAAGGAAATACGACAACGGCCGGCCGCAGACGACGATCTAAGGTTGCACGCGGCGCACGCAAAGCGGTGGAGACGGTGGTAGCTGCACGAGGTACGCCGTTCCCCTCGCAGGGGTGACCACCGAATTTCAGAAAGCATTGCCCTTCGGGTGCTCGTGCGACGTCTGCGACCGGTAGTAATTTCTGAAAGGCCCTGACGCCTGCATGATCCTTGCACGTTGCCGTTTTCACCCAAGAGTTCTCTGTCCAATTCATGTGAATTTCCCAGTGTTGTGCCAACTACTCAACAAACGTTTTTAAGATAACATACTAAATACACATTGGAAAATGTATTTAGAGTAGTATTCAAGTTACTTTGAGTACGAACGATCTTGAAAAAAACTTTAAAATGTAAATGAATTACATTTGAAGAGCGTTGGCAAGTTTTACAAGCTGCTAATGAATAAAACGTCAGATGGAGTGCTTTTGTTTTTATGACTTCTCTGAAAAGCACATTTTGCTCCGATATTTATGACCTTAAGAGGCGCCTTAGCTGCTGCAAGTGAAGTTTACTCTGAAATAATTAGAAGTATGCAACACACTGCGTGCAGAAATATTTTAGGAACAAATCAAACTCGTGTATTGTAGACATGACACTTGCCGTGCTTCGGTTTGACGGCAGGCTCCCTCACTTGACGCGTTCCGCAAGAAGTTCGTAATATACCCTGCCATGATTCGGGGGACTTGGCGTGTTGTTCGGCATTGCATGTCTATAAGAGCTGAACTACGTTGATCAGGAGCCAGACGTGTTGATGAGTACGCGAGCGAACGACACACGTGCGCGCTCAGGAGCAACATCGAAATTGAGGACAGCAGCCTCTGTCGCTGATTAACAACCAAGAGAGTGTACTTTTTCCCCTAGTTCAAAGCGAGAAAAATCACCAGTACCTTCAAACTTAGAAGAAGAAAAATAAACAGGAAGGTTAAGAGGGAAACAAAGGAGAGTTTCCAAAAGCAGCTTCTGAAGCCCTTCCACTGCACCCTTCGGCACCACTGCAAACCTTTCTTGTCGCACTGTGGTCAATATGGTAAAGATCCCAGAATCAGGATGTCCATCTGGCGGAAAACAGGCTTTGAAGATTTTGTGTATGAAACAATTCGCGCGTTCGGAAGAAGATGAAAGAAACGCTTTTGGACGAGCTTCGGAGCAAAAGTTAAGCCACACTAGGCACACACGAAGATTTGCGGAAGGCCAATCTAGGTCACTAATGCTCAATATAACCAGCATGATCTAGCTTCTTTGACCGAGGGAGTGCCTGTGCTCGCATGGAAACGTGTTCGCGCATTTTCATTCTCGAGCCCCCTGAATCGACGATTCTCCAAAAATAGTTCGTTGTAATCGAACCGAGCGTTGGCGTCATAGTCATCCGGTGACGGAACCACTCTGTTCCAGACAAAAGGTGAGGTTTGAGTGTAAAATCCGAATGACGTCACCAGTACTTTGCTAGCTCCAAGATTGACGTGCCAATTAAAGGCAACATGAAAAAAAAGTGGACAAGAGGACACAGAGAGGCGGGCGTATTTTCAAGGGACTGTCCATTTAGTCTTTTGTTTGCTTTCGGAGACTGAATTATGCTCATTTCTTCTTTCCTGGTCTGTGTTTGGTCGCTTGGATCCAAGTTTGCAATAGGTTCAGCTTTAGCCTGGAGTCTGATGATCACTAGTTCTAAAGCTTGTTTCGGCAAAATGTTCTTCCAGGGTCGCAAAATGTATTTGAGATACTGAGCACAATGCAGTGATAAATGTAATTAAGATAAAGTAAAAAATACTTTAGGCTTAATGTATTTGCAAGATACCAAAATATTACAAATGTATTTGAAATGCCGTATCTTGAGAAGTGTACTTGAGATAAACACAAGTCTTGTATTTCCAAAGTCTGCGCGACATGCGAATTATGTTTGTAAAAGTGCACACTTCCTAATCTATCTACTAAAAGCAAATATTTTGAAGCTCTATGTTTCAACAAAGCAACGGCTACCACTCTCAATGGCAGCAAACTTTAAATTGTCGTTTGAATTATTTCTGGCTCGATTACTCTGAGTGGCTTGAAAAGAAACAACAACTAAAAGAAAAACATAAAACATTCTTTGCTGTGGTTATTCTTACACTTTTAAATCTTAAGTGGAAATTTAACCATATCGAACTTTCTTCCATTTAAGCAATTGTCAAATTTGTTTTATTGATTCTGATCTTATCGCTGAATATTGCGGGTCGAACGCATCTAACTGTTCTCCTACTTCATCGGCTGACTCGTTGTGCCAGACAAATATAGAAGGAGGAACATTCACGGGAGATGTAGGACTCAATTATTGGTGCCGTGAGTTCTTTCCCCTCAAGCAGTCGGTCCCGTAAGATCTTTGTTGACCGAAGGATTCTTGCATGGCGGGATGTCGATAGAGCGGTGCTATACTTCCATACTTGGGTAGTAATTCAATTACAGCAATTGAATTACTGTAATTTAATTACTCTTTGGTGATTTGTAATTGTTATTCATTACTTTCGGCTGAAAGAAATTGTAATTGCGATTCAATTTCTTTCTAGTGTCAGTACTTACGCAATTTAATGCCCAACTACAATTATTTTTGCAACACTTCGCGGCGCCCACGGAACCTCTCTGAAAGCCTCAGCGCTCGCACAAGCGGCCTAGCATTTGGTGACATACTTGCACAGATAGACACGCACGCACACACGCACAACGAAAATAGTGTCGCGTTGTTTGTTTTTTCGTTGCTTACACTGCGTGCTGAGAGACAATCGCTTTTGGAGACTACCTCAACGGCACCGTGTAGCGCCGTCTGCGGTGCGATCAGAAAACAATAGCGTAAACATGCCAAAATATTGAAAGAAAAATTTACCTTCGGCTCTCAGCCGAGGTTGGAAATTTTAATTACCTATGAGGT
This sequence comes from Ixodes ricinus, assembly GCA_037355805.1. Lineage (NCBI taxonomy): Eukaryota > Metazoa > Arthropoda > Arachnida > Ixodida > Ixodidae > Ixodes > Ixodes ricinus. Next base: position 19,131 of record JAZHYW010005494.1, read on the forward strand.
TATTTTTCTTTTCTTTTTTTTTGCCAGTTTTTAACGTCTTTCTTCCGTACTGTCGCGTATTTGCATCTTTGAATTATTTTCAAGTTTATTTCCTGTGGTTTTTTTTTCGGATATTATTTGCATAAGCATTTTGGAAACTGACCTCGCACCTGTGAATATTGTCACCAATGATTCGGGAGCCCTGATTCCGTTCGTATGTATTTCTGAGGCAATATAATTTCAAATCAATAGATATAAGTTACAATAACATGATGTTTGTATGTGAATATGGACGTATTAGCTCGTATGAATTTTAGTTTTATAGTAACACTTGTAAAATAATCATATATGACTAACTGTCGCGTTTTTATTTACCTGGCTAACAATGGACGTTTTAACCCAATTTTTTCTTTGGCAATCTGGTGTCTTTCAAAGTAATTCAATATTTAATAAAAATATAAGAATGTAGTACTTAAATGTCCCAGACTGTCAAGTTCTATCATGAATTTACCAAAATTCATAAATGGAAAGTACAATACGTGACATTTATGCAGCGATGCTTAAGCCTCCTCAAACATTGGGGCAAGGAATGAACAAATGTGTTGCATTCTATACAACTCGTTTCAAGTTATATGGCCGAAGTCGGGTCACTGTCAGAAAGCAGTAATTGTAAAGTCCTTGCATTGCTTTCCGAAGTAATTTTAATTTTCACGTAGTAGTAATAGTATTTGTAGTTAAACTACTTTTGGAGCAAAGTATTTATCATTACAATTAAATTATATTTTTTAAGTAATTTACCAATCTGTGTATAGTTCGTTTTGCCATATGTCCGAGCGCAGCAAACGCTGCCAGCCTAAACTTCCTTGATACTTCTTTTACAAGTAACGACCACCAATACAAATGGCAAAGCACATTCCGCTGGGACAAAATGGCGGCATTTAGTTCAAACCTTTGCTTTGCGCCGCCATTCGCTTCCTAAAACCTGCACCGTCACGAAGTCAGCGCTTCAAAGACTGTCGCTACTTGTAGAAAACTCTTATCCAGGAACTTTATGCGAGCCGATAAGAGTAATCAATCAGCGCCGAACGTGCAACGTCACTGCGTTCGTAACCATGCTTTGCGTGTGTCTTTGCCGGCTCATCTAATGAACGCAACGATTGCACCATGACATTGCACTTTCTGCTATGTTGTGTTTGTTTGTGTATACTGAAGACTTTGACTGCGTTCGGACTCTTTGTGAAAGGCTGTACAGGCAGACAATGCGATTTTGTCGTTTCAGCTTCCGTGCTAGTCACTAATACGGATCGCGTGTTCGGAGCTTGCTCGTTTGTGATATTTTATTTTATTTTTAGGATGCAACCACCTCGAGGGACGTGGGACCCGTGCGTGTATCGTCTGTTTGCTGCATTGGACACGTTTTGTAAACCTAATTTGTACGTGTTTCTTGCTATAAAATTTCGCAACATTTTGCCTCATAATGGCGAATGATGAGTGCAGGATGACTGAGTGACTTCAAGTCAAGCTGCCGCATAGGTTGTCACTGACAGAAGGTTTGTTTATCAAGCGAACGCGGAATTAATTACGTACTCTGATCGAAGAAGAGCGCTCTTGTACAGTCGTGAGAGCTTTTTCTTTTTTTTCCTCTCAAAAACACTGTTGTGTTTCAGCCTCAATGCATTTGTATGGTCCTTCATTGCTCTCTAGTGACAGAGCGTGACAAACGTTCTAGAGAACGACCTAGAACAACAATGTCCTAACTTTTTCTTGATATCCTAAATATAAACTATTGATAAGGTACAAAGATACAGACGATACAGAAGTTATAAAAAAGGATAAACGACGTGTTGTGACAATGTAGTAAGATTCCTCGTGGGTGTACTGAAATATATTATCTTGGTTACTGTAATCAGTTAATGAACTTGTTGCTGCATAACAAGCGGCGGCGGTTGTTATGAACACGAGGTTAAGTAACGCTTTTCTAGTCAAATAATCAGTCTTATTTGATTTAAATCAGATTTACTTCATTTAAATTAGATTATTTTGATTCAAATTACAGTAGCTAAAATAGTTATTACTTACCACTAGATGTTTATTTTTAACATGGCCAATTCAGTGTTCAAGTTGTCGTATCACTGATAACAAAGTGGGAGAAATAATTACAGTAAATTTAAACTGCTGTTTAATTAACAATATTTTATTGTTTCTAGTGTCTTTCGACACTAGAAACAAGAACAACTTGATTTCTTAGTTAGTTAAGAACTTAATTTAATCTTGCTTTCGAGTTGTGACACAATTGAAAAAGGTTATTTGTTTTATAGTTTTCATTTCTATCTTTTGCGTTCTGATTTTGCTGCAATAGGATTGTAGCTGACGAACAAAGTGGAGAAATCCAGCTCAACTTTCCGATTTGCTCAAAAGAGCTCTTTTCTTTTTTGCTCATGTTCAGCCTTGTATGAATCTTTCTTGCTTAATGATTCTTTCATCTACATACAAAGAAAATGCACATAGAAAGTATAAAATTACATACATACAGTAGATAAAAATATCTTTTGGGATTATCTTTGTGGTAAATGTTTGATTTAAATCATACTAAAACTTGCCTCATTTAATTTAATTCTTAAATTATGATTTAAATCGCAATATAAATCTGATTAATTATTATTCTCTACTCTGGTTTTAAACACGAGTTTTTTGGGGATGTTCATGAAAGAGTTTTTGAATATGCAATAAATGTCGTGGGAATACGGCTATCAATATGTGACACTTACAGCTGGATCGTGGATAATTCTTCTTGATGCGGCCAGATGAAATTTGGCGACAAAACCACATTTCACAAACCTTTGTATTTGTTTCTCGCATATTAGAAGCACAAAGAACGCCGCACACTGCAATGCATACTTTGAGGCGCCAGCCGTCCTGGCGCACCAGGCCCAAGAAACATTCTTAGAAATTTCCGGTTCACTCGGTTCATTTCTGTCGGGACAGGGCGGTAGAAAAGGCATCTTTCTACAAATCAACAGTTTTTTCTATCACGTCATTGCGCTTTCAGTTAATATTAGCGTACAGATGCTCACAAAAGGCGGGCATTTGAATGGCTCAACTAGCACATAGCTTACAACGCCCTCTCAGCTTAGCGCTAGGTACGCGCTAACATCTGCTGCACGATCTTGGTTGAGGGGAAGGCAAGAACCCATTCGGGTGCTGGTTGAGCGTGGCGCCGCAGCTTGCACGTAGTCAAACAACTAGACATATTTTACTCCTTCGCGAGTTCATAATCGGGCCATATTTTTTTGTGAGAACGTCTCCCCAACATACAAACAGGCAGAGAGGTCTGGCGGCATCCGATGTGCTTGTCTTTAGTACTCCTTCATTCTCCGGTTCATTTCAGCTTGTGTACGGCAACATAAGCACTTTGGATTTGCAAACGAAGCGCTGGTTGTCAGTGACTTTCAACGTTAAATAGCAGACGATCACAGTTTCAGCCTGCGTCCAGACAACATTTGCCACGGCGCTCAACTCGTTGCAACCATGAACATTTTTTTACCCGACAACGCACGGTGTTACAGTATTTATATCCGCCTGCGAATGACACTTCGTAACATACAAACCGCGTTTTATTTTTGTGTTAAGGCTGAACTCCACGGAGCGAATATTCGGCGAAGAACCGACGAACTTCGTCAGGCGGCGCGTTCGCTTTGCGCGCCGCGCAACAGTCACTCGTTTGATACTACGGGCAGAGCGAACGGCGCCGTGCTAGTCAATTTTCCGCTAAATTTAGCAAAAATTTGACTTCACGTGGCTTATACACCAATTCAGGTTCCCCTATAAATTTAGCGGAATCCGGTTTCCCGCTAAATTTAGCGGAAAATTGTCTTCACGTGACCTATGCACCAATTCAGGCTCCCCGCTAAATTTAGCGGAAAACTTGATTCCGCTGTCTTCATTGTCTTCACGTGATTTATGCACCAATTAAGGTTCCCCACAAAATTTACCGGAATGAACTGCTCCGCCCACCTCCAGCTTTTCCTTGACGCAATCAACAAGATTTCGACGACGGACAACCTCCCGAGCTCCTGGCGCGAATCCATGGTGATACCGATCCCAAAGCCGGACAAGCCACCGAATGAGCTCACTAACCTCCGACCAATTTCCTTTACCAGCAACCTATGTAAACTCCCTGAACGTATGGTCCTCGAGCGACTCATGTGGCATCTCGAGAGGAACTCTTCGCTCCACCCTCATCAAATCGGATTCCGCCACGGGATGAGCACGCAAGACGTTCTCCTTATGTTCCACCACTAACTCCTTGACGCCTACTCGAAAGTTCAAACGAGAGCGGTGGTGGCGGTGGATGTTCGCAAGGCCTTCGATACCGTCTCTCACGAGGCGGTCATCGAGGGCGCAAAGCTTGCCGGAGTGTACGGCCACCTTCTCAATTTCGTGAAGATTTGCCTGAACGACCGAACTTACAATATCAAAGTCGGTGACTACATCGGACCTGCTCAACCGAACAGGACCGGGGTACCACAGGGCGCAGTCCTCTCGCCCACCCTCTTTAACCTGGTCCTGGCAAGACTTCCTCCACTCCTTGATGCGGTTCCGTCGCTGCACACGGCCGTATACGCCGATGATGTCACCATCTGGGCAACGACGACGGGATCGGCGGGCGAACAGGAGCACACGCTTCAGCTTGGCCTCGACGTCATGCAGGGCTTTCTTCAGAATGTGGGCATGACCGCTTCGGCCGAAAAGACCGAATACGTCGTGGTCCTCAACGGACCCCACAGAAAGACCGAAGCGGTCCGCAACCGAATGGACCTCAGCATGGCCGGCCAAAGGATACGGCGAAAACCCTCCGTTTGGACTCTGGGAGCATACATAGATCAAGATGGCAAAGGTACCACGCGGGGGACGAAAGTCGCCTCGCACTGTAGACCCCTCCTCCGTCTCATTCGTAGAATCACACACCTCCAGTGGGGCACGCGGGAGAGAGGAACGCATCTGCTCGTCACGGCGCTGCTTGACTCCCGTATCCTCTACGGCTATAACTATCACGTCCTCACGCCCAGGCAGGCGGAGCAACTCGAGAAACTCAATCGCGAAGCCATCCGCATTGCTACCGGAATGCCTAAGTACACGCCCCTCCGGGAGCTGTACGCACACGTCGGCATGAACCTTCTGTCGGAACTCGCCGAACAGGCGCTCCTCGCCCAGAGAGACCGCCTCAGTAGCTCGACACCTGGACTCTCCATATGGAAGAGCTCCGCGTGTATCCCAGTCTGAACGTCCACCCGGCACACGCGCACTCGCCCCCTCCGTGGGCCGCCCCGGTCAAGCTTACCGACGGAAAACCCAACCCACGAAACCTGGGACCTGGACCAAGCAGCTCGGAGCAACGCAAACGCTTTGCTAAAGCACGCACACGCGCAAGACCCCCCCCCAGACCGCCGTGACGGTAATGGCGGATCTCTAGGCCCGCACTGATGCAGACGATAGTGGTGCACTATATGTGCGTAGTGTATATAGATACATATAGAATAGGACAATAAAGAACGTTCTAACAGCAACTCCGCAACCCGCTACGATGCCCGGAACTCTACAGTCAAGGCCATCGGCGTTCAGGCGCAGTAGCGGCTTCTTCGTAGCGAAGGGCTTAGCGGAGGGTGGAACGCGGTATACAAACACTCACTATTGACCTCACGTGACACATGCACCAATTCAGGATCCCCGATAAAATTAGCGGAATCAGGCTCCCCGTTAAATTTAGCGGAATCAGGTTCCCCTCTAGATTTAGCGCAAAATTGACTTCACGGGGAACATGCACCAATTCAGGCTCCCCGCTAAATTTCGCGGAAAATTGACGGCACGTGAACTATGCACTAATTCAGGTTCCCCGATAAATTTAGCAGGGAACTCCTGCTCTTGTTTCCAACGATAAATGCTATCGCATTAATAGATAATCATCCCTGTGGTACAAATGTTTTCGCTCCATGGAGTCCAGCATTTAGCACGCTAACTGACTATAAACGCCACCTTTGCTCCCTCCGAAAGAAGCGATTCAGATCTGGCTCACGCTCTCGCGTTGACCAAAATCGGGTCGCAGGGGCTCTAAGTTGGACACTCCGCGAGGAAGTTGGCGAAATCGCCACCTGCCGCGATATGTCAGCGCCGCGCCGCGATTGGCCAACGCCAAGGCGAAGCGCGGCGCTGGCCAATCGCTGCTGTCGGCGATCTCGCCAACTTTCTCCCCAAATATCTCACGACGGGAGTCCCTCTTCCTGAAGATGGCGAATCTCCATCAACTTGGAGCTTGGCAAACAGATCCGAGGAGGGACAAACTCGATCGCACAAAGCATATGGGATTCTGTGAGGGTTTTCTTCCCGGAGAGAGAAGCGTCTTTGGTGACAAAGACCACCGAGGTTTTCAGATTGAATTGTCCCGAAAAAGGCTCCGGCTTAGGGCCCAGCGCTCGCGTATACCAGCAAGGTTCCACTGCCAATATCGGTCCGAACCCTTTTCACGTCGGCTCAGGTACCTGTGAAATATCTCGTTATCGGCTTTTTTGCAGACGGATCAATTTTTCCATGAGGATTTATGGTCGCTGTTGTCGTCGCCACTTTTGAATGGTTCTCTGGGCGTCTGCTTTTGACCGGATATAACCCCGCCTACTTTGTTTGCGTGTATGTAAACGCTTAGTGGAGGGAATAGTAGCATTCTAAGGTCTCCATAGTTCATCGCTTTCTAGTGGTCTTTCGCTGGGAGAACCGTATGTGAAGAATTACATGTGCGTTTTCTCTCATCACCGTTTTATCTTAATGTAGTATTTTCTGTTCAAAGCCTCGATAAATGAAAAGGCAGAAAAAGCTTTCTTCTCGTTGAACTTGTAAAAAATATAAATTTGGGGTGTTCAGAGACAACAACACATTGATGTAAAAATATTTGCAATGAAAATTCAATGAACACTGAAATATAATTAGTGAACAATAATATCAGTTTTACGCGTGACCTCGCGCTTAAGCCAATTTTGGCACAGGCGCCAACACAGACTGTGAGAATTTGTTATTCGTGTTTCACCAGCTCCTGATGGCAGACAGGGTTTGTTTGCAGATTACAATTTTAGGCATCATTGGGAAAAAAATTCAAAAGCAATATCGGAAGCATTAAACATGTAAGAAGAAACATGAGCCATTGTACAGTGCACACATTTTCATTGAATATATAAAAATAAAATTCATTACACTGTAAAACATTCAACCGTCAAGCTAAAATTAATGTTGTCAAAATATCATATTTTTCGTTCCTTTTATTTCTCACTAATCTTTTTACTGAAATTTTCAAACTTTTACTTACTTTCGGCGTTAATTAAGAATTTTGTTTGCGAAGGTTTGCGACATACTTTGTCTCGTTCGCAATGTTTTGGTGAAGATTTATTTTGCAAAGAAAGCTACAGCCTGCAAGTTATACTGATCTGAATATCTTAGTGCGTATGCTTTCAGAATTTTCCCAAAACTTTACACCTCTCGACCGTCCAATCGAAATGCGAACATGTGAATTAATGTCCTGGAACTTGCGTTCTATACCATGTAGATCCAAATTAATATCCTGGTGTGCGGTTGTAAAACAATGTTTAGTGCAATTGTTTATGTAACATCCTTGTTCAGACTTGAAAGCCGTGTTCAACCTTGTGCACGGTTCCAGATTACTGAGTTGAACAAAAAAACAAGTAAATGGCAAAAGTGCCAGAGTACAGTCGGCAGCACAATAAGAGAGAACGCCTGTTCGCGTTGCCGTGCATCTCTCCTTTCCTTGCAGTTTCGATCGGCTCTCAGGAAAATAGATATTCGCCCATGCTAGAGAAAACTGTATCGTTAACAACCTCCACAAGCTAGGAATGAAGTCACCGGTGGTAAAACCGAGTCATGGCGCAAGTTTTAAAAAGCGATCCAAGGTGACAAAGGCACCAGTGGGAGAAACAGACTGGGACTGAGAAGGAGCTGCGCAACAACGTTATTAATGCAGAATTGCATTCTTACTGAGGCAAGTTTTAACTTATCCGTAACGGTCCAGCCAAACGCTCTCGCGCCACTCGCGTACAATCGGTGCCCCACGCTGTACTTTGGAGGAATGTCCGCCTCTGGATGGACGCTCCAGACGCGTTCGTTCCTTCGACGTATATTGACTGCGCAAGCGAGCTACGGCCGAAAGGGTGAGACCAGACACCTCAGAGTCCGGAGAGGGAGAACTATGTGCCCGAGCGTCAGGATACCGCTGGCTCAAGAGCCTGTCGTTGTTATGGCTCCTCTCTGGCCCCACGTAAAGATAACTTGTCGAGGGGTAGTCTTCGTCTGGTGTTAGAGAAAGGACCCCGTATTTCTGTCCGCCGTCTTACTTTGGTTATCAAATTTCTGTAGTCCTCGTTAGGCAGCCGACTCGTTTTACTCTACTATATCTCTAGTTTTGTTCCTTCACGACTTCATAGCCTTAAAAGGTGAAGCGTGCCAGAGCAAGACACGGTCGATGAGAGTTGACCGACAGTCATCCACCGGCGCAGCACGTTCTGCTTGTCACGCCACTTATAAACAAAAATAAGCTGATGAGGAAGGAGAGAGGACTTTGAGACGCTTCGAGAGCACTTCGTAAACTGCGAAACTTTCAAAAACAAGAAGAATAAGAAGAACAAAAACGTACAAAAGGAGGACGTTTCAAAGTCAAAAACGGCTTCCCTGCCTGGAAGGCTCACACTGGAGTTAGCTTCCTTTGCGTTCCTCATAAAAAGCTCAGCATCTAACGATTTAATCCATATATATATAAAAAAGCCGCAAATTTAATTTTACCACTCATTAAGAAACTTAGGATTTCAGCCCATCATCGGCCTGTTCTCTTTCCCTTTATCGGGTACGAAAATTGGTACCAAGGCAATTTTTCGTTGTCTATTCCTTCATTTGTTTCTTTTGCAATAAATACTAAGCAATATTTTTTCAGGGTCGACCGGGATAAACCAGCATGAAAACGCTTTGCTTTATTTTATTTTCGGTGCGTTTGCGCCTGACACTTGTTTGCGTCGAACAAAGCAGGTGATTCTTGAGGAAACCGAAGCCATAAAACTAAGTCGTCATCGTCTAATAAATTTCTGTAAGACTTCGCGAGACGTTTTCAACAGCGTGAGATGTTGCAATGCAAAGAAACTCACTAGCTGATATAGCTTTGAAACAGTAGTTTTTGTATTGCCTCGCACCAACCTCTGTGCTTACTCGACAACTTCGATAGCAGCTCATACGAAAAATAAACACCAGCCCTTGGGACGTTAGAGCTTCGTGGTCAGATGTTAAATACAGTAGGCTAGAAAAAAAATCTACGTAGAAGCACCAACTTTACAAAATCTTCTCGACAGATTTTTTTCTTTATTGTTTTTCCCAAACCGTCATTCTAGCACGACTTTCGCACTTCCGCAGAACACTTCTTACGTGTCTTGACCAGTGTAATAAACCGTATGATGTCCTATATTCAGCGAACCACGCTATCAAAGCGCTCCAAACGAAGCTTTAGGACACCCAAACTTTTCCCCGGCATCCCCCTCTCCCAGAGAGAGTGACTGCATGGGAGTCGTAAATAGGAGCCGAGTTTTCGCCCTCCACGGCATACGTGTTTGTTTTATTACCCACGTAATTGCGTAACTCGGGAACTCTAAAAATGAGCTAATGGCCGTCTGAAAGCTCATCGTTGCCGTCGTCCGGTCTTGGCAATCTCTTTTATCTATCTGCTGCATCTGACGACAAGAAAAATAAGAAAACCAGTACAAAACAACCACAAGTTAATTTTCAGGAAAGCCGCTCTTTTTCGGGCCCGCTCTCGTGGCTAGGTGTCACTAGAATATTTTTCGGATTGTAATTATTTACAAACTGGCCTGTATAAGTAAGCTTTAAGTTGTCAATTGTTTTTATCATACTTATTTCTTTTCAATTTTATTAAATCTGCAATGCTCAAAATTCGAAAAAAGACAGACACTTTAGTTTTTATTCTTTTACCTGCCTCATCTGCCATAGATCGACTGCTATGGATGTCACGTTGAGTGAAACAACTCAACGTGACAATCCGGTCGGCAGAAAACCTTGACTTTTGAATGTAGGTCTGAATTTCGAGTTCATAACGGTGAATAAAATTCGATTTTATGGTGTTCTTTGATACCAGGCTTTAATACGGCCTGTGGTTCTGCTGCAGAAATCTTCGATTGGCCGACGATTGATTCACTTCAGAAGTTTTCTTCGCGTCTTCTTTGCAACAGCATGTCCTTTCGAACTCCTTACTCTCGTCGCGCGGTATGTTTGTTTTTGTTTCTTGGGCAACTGATTTTTTGCAAGACGTTGTGGTTTTATTGAGCCAGATTAAACCGCTCTGCCTTTTAGAATCTCGTAAAACAACAAGAAATATATCGCAGATCCACTCGAAAACTTGATCGCTTGTATTTTTCTTCTGCAAGACTCATAATATAAAAAAGTATGTTGTATACTAAAAAAAAAAAAAAGAATCAAACTCTTTTAGGTAACCGCGGTTTCTATAAGTCAACTCATAAATTTGCAGGCTGCCTGAAACTAAAGTAAGTGGATAAGGAAAAGTAGCGCCCAGCTCCCCGTGTGGACGCCATTTTGGTTTATGGAATGAGCAGCTTCTAGTTCAGGGGTGGCCAAGCTGCGGCTCGCGAGCCGCATGCGGCTCTTCGCGTGGTAAAGTGCGGCTCGCGGCCTCCTCCTGTACCCCCCCCCCCCCCCGCCTCCCTCCCTGTCACACGAGCACTTCCCAAAAAGAGAAATGGAATGCGTTTTAAATCAAAAGGCAGGTAGCAGTTTGGTAGTCTTGTGCTACTGCTACCTTCCATACAGTTTGACTGCTTTTGACTCGGATAGATTGAAATAGTTCGAGTTTCGTTCATTGCACTGGACAAAAGATTACCCCCCCCCCCCCCCGCATGCGGGCGGCTCTTGGACGTTTAGTGGTTTTGTTTCCGGCTCTTGGGCCGGGTGAGCCTGGCCACCCCTGTTCTAGTTGATCTCTTGTATTCTTGGGGAGCCTATGTAAATTCGTTGTTGACGGGTAGGTTTATACAGACGTTTCTTGTTATAGCGCCGAGGTGGTTCTGTGGCGCCCTCTTACGGCTTCCTTTCCCAACGTCACGACCAGGATTTGCATGGCCACGATTAGCGGAATTTGCATCTGCCCCGTCAGGACAGGAAGGATTTGCCTCGCTGTGAATAGGCGATTGTGTATTTATTATAATAATACGGAAAGCGAGTGTTTTGGCCAATCGCGAACTTCGACCATGAGCAACGCTCTTGGTCGCCCACGTCGCTAATACACTAATTCTTTTATCCAAATGCCAGAGAATCAAGCGCACATATTTGCACCGCCACCAGATGCGGCGTTGGTGCATGGCGGCATTAGAAAGAACTTTCCTGTCTTAAAATACGCAAGAAGAACAATGCCAATGTGAGAGATCTGTGGAGATAGGCATGAGGCAAGAACAACGATGCCAATGATAGAGCCAATGATAAGCATGATCGATAAATTGTTTGCATGCCCAGTTCCAGAGACGTATATAATGGCGAGGAACGCTTTCAGTACTATGATTCCCGATTGCGATATTTGCGCGACTGGTTCAGAACGACCCTTTCGAAACTTCGAAGATTTGAATGGACCGAAATGGCGATTGTCATGGCAACTAAGATCGATCAACCAATCGCCTTGCGAGGTTTTGTAGTTTGCATGTTAGTGCCTATTTATATCCGGCTAGTAGGCAGGGAAAGCAATGGCGCTAATTTCCCAAGATTCAGTAACTTTAGTTAATATAGCACTGTTTTTTGTTGTTGTTGTTTTTTGCCTTACTAAGCTTCCGTACACTAACGTTGAGGTACGAGAGGAAGTATCCGGCGCACCCGTGCTTCGTACGAAGCGTTGACCAGTTAAAATAGTAGTTTGGCAGGCAGAATAGAAGCACGGATGGATTGGTGACTTTCGGTTGTGCCTTTACGGAAGCATACGTAAGCTTTTTAACGCAGAAAAACAGGGCTGTGTAAACCATCCTTAACGTAACAAGATATTGCTTTCTGAACCAGTCTTCATTCTTAACGTTGGCTGTGATCCAACTCGGCCTCGTAAGTTCTCGCATTCTAGAAACGTTAGCGTTTAGAATCAGTTGGATCGAATTCCGTCGCTGCTTGAAGGTCTCGTTCTTTGGACTTAATGAAGTTTTAGTAGATTGTAGGCTACTGAAAGCTGACCCAGCGGGCGCTTGCTCAATCCATGCTTTAAAGTGACGGCACGAGCTCACGCCAGCAAAGTGAAGCTCTAGCTTGCGGTTTACTAAAAGTTCTTATTAGATCATTTTAATAAACCGCGTTCTAGGGCTATAGGCTTCGCTTGAGGGAGCTCGTGCCGTCACTTTAAAGCATGATTGAGCACGCGTCCGCTGGGCCCGCTTCCCGTAGCGTACGGTCTGAAATGAGTTCACTGAAGGCTGAACTTCATAGAGCGAATATGCAGCAAACAACCGACGAACTTATCTCCCGGAGGCACGTTCCGTTTTAGCGCGGCGCAACAGCCGCTCTTCTGACGCCACACGCAGAGCGAACATCGCCGGCGGAAATTCGTCCCTTTGTTCGCTCCATGGAGTCCGGCCTTAAAACGTCTATTCTTTTGATCATGTCCGCTTGCTACCGCTTTATATTTCGATTCTTTCAAAGAGAGTAACATTAAGAAAACATCGAATTCACAGGGTTTATGCAACAGCGATGTCCGGGAGATAAGTATATTGCAGCGAGCGTTGATGTCTAAGACAACTCGCATGCTACTACCTTGACCACTTCGGAATGTTCTGACGATCATCACGTGTGGTGTTGATGTGCCGCCTTTATGTTCTTATCATTTTGTTCTACATTCCTGATTTTTGATACCCAACTTTACCCGTACCCACTTACATATTTTTATCGTTTCAATGTTCTCATTTCATTTGTTTTTATATAAAAGGACTCCCCATTACTAGTTCATCATTAGAAAAACAAACATCGAAACTTCGGTTATATTAAAAGCCGTATGCAACAGCGATTCACTCTATAATGTATGTTATGCCATTTTCTTCACCACAAGGTGGTCAACTAACAAACAAATCAGAAAGGAAAAAAAAACAACACTCGTCGTGAAAATAGGGGGAGACGAAATGGAGAGTATTTATCTTTATCATTTTTCTCTGCTCATTTTTTTTCTCTAAAAGAGCTTGATCTGTGTAATTTTTTTATTATTTTCTCTTAAGAAATTATGAAGCTCTTTTCGCTTTCCGTTTCTTAAACCCGGTTTGAGCAACTGTCCACTATTACCGGGGTAAGCTGACACGTGCGTTTTGTGTGTCCGTCGTTTTTTTTTTATCTCTATTTTTTTCACTTTTTCATTTGAATATATATAATGTATTTATTAGCGTAAATAAATATTTATACCAAGATACGTTTTCATGACTACAATGACATATTGCATATTAACTGTAAAAATGTTCATTTGAGTGGTACAGCGTGCAAATTAACGACCCAAGCCGTGATAAAGCGACTATGAAAGCACACTCCTACACAAATCCCGTTACAATTTGGAGGCGTAGTGTAAATTAATGGCCGATATTCGAACTTGAAGAAAGTCCTTTTTTTCTAATTGCTGCTTTGGTGCGTTATTAAACTCGAAAATATCTGCAACATACTTGTGACAGAGTAAAAAAAAAAAAAAGCGACACAGCTGTAGCTTTTCTGCATTGATTCGGACGTCGTCATCCAACACTACCGGGTGCCTGGTGTGATCAATGTGCCTCGAAGTTTCATGATATGAGAAAATAACAGAACAAACCCGATATTTTATAATTGATGTTAGCAAATTACTGCTTATTCTGATTGCGAAAGACGTGACCATTCTCGGTGGTTAGGCGCCATTTATGTTTTGTCAGATTCTCTGGGGCCGTCTGACGCTCGTTCCTTACAATAAATACAAGTAGAGAAGAAATTTCTTTAGAAAGAAATGCTTTGGAAGAAATGGAGAAGGCGGAACATATTTTATGCCCCTATGTCTGCGCAACAATTCCAGTCCAAATGTACCGCGCGAGGGTCCCGTGCACACATCTTTGATCGAGACTGCGCGTAAAAAGGAAAATATGCGGTGAGAAACTGAGGAGATGAAAGCGGCCGGGATGTCGGAGCGCTGAGCTCTGATTGGAGGGATTAGTGGGTAGACGCAAAGGCAAGCTGCCTTTGTCCTTACCAACTATCTCCTTCCAATTGAGCGAACAAGGGCGTCATCTGCTCTTGGCGCCGCGTCTCGCGTTGGAACGCTGGACGCCGGCCTTCGAACACCTTCGAACACTGAGGAGAAACAAAGTCGGATAACCTTTCCGTCTACCCACTATCCTTCTAATCAGAGCTTTGCGCTCTGACGTCCTGAGTGTCACTGACGGGAAAAAAAACGTCAGTGAGGTATATCAGTTGACGTGCCTACAGCGCGAGCTTCTCTCCTTCGATAACACTCCGGCGTTTTTGTGAGCTTCGAGCGGGCACGCGCACTCAAAGCATGACGGAAGGCGACGAGGGCGTGGTGTAGTCTCTGCGTCGGAATGAGACGGCCTGGGCTTCTTGTCCTGTTGGTTTCTTTGTAACATTCTAATACACGCTAAAAAACGCGCCTTTCTGAAAAATGAAAAAGCTCCAAATGATTTTGCCGTTTACAGAGAAATTGAAATCTGGCGAGGGGGCTGTTTGTAACCACCACAAATCTATCAGGTTATAAAAAAAATAAGGACACCCACGTCATTGGTTTTGTTCCGCCGGTCATGCGTTTTATTTTTGATCTCGAAACGAACTCGAACATGAACACTAATAAAAACAACATAAGTATGTTTTTTTTCTTGTCTTCTGCCTGTCCCATTACTAGCCTAATGCAGAACTTCGAATCCATTTAGCTTGGTATGAATTTTAAGACCACAAATATGTGGTTAAAAAAAAAAAGCTCAGAGTGCATGGAGTGAAAATTTGCTCTACTGAACCCAGAGCGCTGAGCTTACGTCCTTCCCTTGTATGTATTCATGTTTTTAAATACTGCACAAGATGTAGTCTCGTGATCACTGCGGCTTGCTGCACGTTAACAACACAATAATTTGCAGTTGCATTTCACTAGGTAATAATCGCCTTTATAAAGCATCAATTCAGGGCCAACATGTTTACAGAGCAGACCAATGGTTCGCTGTATGAGAAACTGAAGAATAAGAAATAGCTTATAGGGCAGAGTACTATCAAGAATATTTCGCAATTTCGAAAATAGCCAGCGGATTTCATATCATAAAATTATCGTACATGTGTTTTTGTAATCAAAACAAAACATGCTTGTCGGAAGGTACGTTGTTCCTTCGAAATGGTCACACATTATTTTTAGGTTTATGTTAATGTTTATATGCATGTATATGTCTATGTATAAGTTGATTTATTGAGGCTGATTAACCGCAACATAACAACCCGTTGGTACATCACAATACAGACAAACAGGAAACACAAAGAGAAACATCAAACAGTCTAATATAATATACACAATATGATAATGCAATGTGAATCTTAAGAAGATATTTCAGTAGTTTACGCACCTGCACAGTTTTCTGTCGCTGCAATAACTAAAAGACACGCAAAACCATTTAGATGACGCGGACAAACTTCCGACGAATTTCGTGGCCACTGAACACCAGGCACGTAAGCCCAGATGATGAGATTTAAAGTCACTTTGCAAACTTCAACAACGACTCGACTTATACGTCCTCGTGATCATTAGCTCTGCGTGTCTCTTTTCCTTTTTTCTATCTCAATCGTCCTATTTATGCATACGGAGCACGCCGAGCGATGCCGTGACTCACTGCACTTCGAATTCACGCTCCCGTTCTAACGTAAGACGAATGAAAAAAAAAAAAAAAACACGTGTGTACACTCCCTCTAAAAACATTGCCACCCGAAGCTGTACTTCCAAAATAAAAGCAAAGCTCATAGAGAATAAAACGGTCAATTGTTTTGTTTGTTTAGAAGCCGGAATTTTATTTGCGGAAAGCTCATGAGGATTTTGCCTCGTAAACCTCTTCCGTCTTGGGTACTCTCCGGGTTCGAGATTGCACTTTTTTTCTTGAGCATCGTTTCGCTATAATTCCCCGTCGGCGCGTGGCACTGGCTTGGCACGCGGGCTGGGCACAGCCGCCAAACTATACCGCTCTCACTTTTTAAAAGCGGTTTATGAGCAGGCAATTGGCCTTCTCCCTGTCCTCCACGGTGCGGGAGCGGGGACAAATTATTCCAAGAGTCGCTCCCTTATTTCCATTCCACCGTGCTGGTCTAGTTGTTTATCTAAGCATGCATTTTCTCTATTTTCTCTATTTCCTTTTCCCTCTCTCGATGGTTCGATCCTCTAAAAGGCTCACAAAAGCCTCCAATCCAACCCTCCAACACACCCCCAAGCCGATGCGAGTGTCCTGGCGTCGGAACAGGGAGAAGGGGAAGGGGGGGGGGGTTTAAGGGTGTTGAGTCAGGGGGTAGATTGCCTCCCAGACATTTCAAAATTTTAAAGCAAAATATACGAGGAAAAAGAAGTAAAGCTTCCCCTTCCCCCGCTACAACCATCGCCCCCGCCCTCCCTCCCCCCTCTCCCTCCCTATCTTCCAAATAGTTCCGACGCCTCTTCATCTGGTCAGGGTGTACACCCGCTCCTTCGTGTTCCTTTTTTAACCTTTTAGATCGCTCGTTTGGTTCCTTGTTTGGTTTGTGCCCCTCAAAGCCGCATAAGCGCTCTCGCCGTGCTTTTATTAACGATGCTCTGAGCCATCCGACGACTCGCTGAATTTTACTACGTGGTGCTGCAGTACGAATGGGACGTGTGCACTTCACATTTCGTGGGTGGGCGCCTGTTTATTCGTTCCTAACGTTGTTATGTGTTTTTTGTTTCTCTTTCTGCCCACAGTTTTACCCTGCCACAGTCATCGGCGCTGAGCGTACACCAAGGGAAACCAGCCCCAACTCTACCTGAAGCAGGACATAAACTGAGCTAAGGGAAAGAGCTGAGCTTTTTTTCCGTTTGTACATACATGCCAGAGCACAAATATGTTCCCAATGACTCCATCGTACGTACTTGATGTTTATTCCGCACCTCGCTCCCCCATTTTTCTCGCGATAAAATACATACCCAGTCAGTTGAGATGCGAGGGTACATTAGGGTGGTAGCATGTGTAGAGTCGTCAAAATATGGCACCCCGTGTGCCTGTATTAATGATCATAGACTAAGGCGAAGGAAGGTGGTTTGGCTACTTTCAGAAATTCCATTTTGCTCGATTTTTTCTTTATTTTTATGGCGTTTCTTTATTTTGTCTCCTTTTAGTTGCAATTTTGCCTATTTACTTGGAGATTGTTTCTAGCGGCGGTTGTAGCGTTGCTGTTGTGCTCTTATTGGAAGGAAAACAAAGCTGAGCGTTTACACTTCTTTTGCAAAGCGAGTCCAATACATATTCCTGAATTCAGTCGCTTCGCAAGAGTCTCCACATGCTTTCAAATATTTCTTGAAATAAAAGTAAACAAATAAAAGACACGGCAAACTCATGTTCACGCTACTAGTGTCGCGCAATGTACAAATGCGCAACAATATGAAATACCCATCCGACAATGCAGTTAAAGACGGCTGTGCCGCAAGAAACCAACCTTTGTTCTATTAGCGTCCTGCAAATAAACTGCCAAGACTAACGCGTGATTCCCCCCCCCCCCCAATTTATGTAGGTAATTAAGATATATGTAGAACTTTAGATTATACATATGTTATGTAATCAAGAAGTGTACGTTTCAACTCCAAAAGCATCTCTTCTTCCGACGACCAAACCTTGTAAGAACTACTTCGCGCGGCGAATGAAGGATGCGCAAAACTTCATTCTTTCTTGAGGTGAAAACGAGTATAGGCGACTGGGTCCTTCATCTTGTTGCGTACTGTAGAAATGCAAGCTCCGTAAAGCACACAATCTACTTTCGTGTTTGTTGGTTTTTGTCGGAGCAGGCTGTGTCTCGGCTAATGCGGTGGTATGAGACTGAGTGAATAGCGTGCTTTGAAGATTTGCAGAAGTTTAACGTATGACAAGAAATTAATTTCTCGTTATGCACGACTTCCTTCAACAGGGTAACTCTGAGCAATATTCAGGAGTACATCTTTTTATATAAACAGCAATGAACAAAGTTAATTTGAACTTTTTTCACATTTTGTCTTTAGGTGGTGCAGTTATCACACTCCAATTTCATGTGAGTTTCAAGAAGAAAAAAAATTAAGCTTAAAAAGCCTCGTTTATTCTCATGCACACTTAGGAAAACGGTAACAAAAAAACGCGTCTGGTTAACTCTGCTACACTCATATGATGTAACACATGCTGCAATCTGCTGGATCAGCTTTCGGGTGTTGATGAATATAAAAGATTCACGTTTTTTGCTTTATGTTCTGCCATTCGTGAAGAGCAGCGTGAACCAGATGTTTTTGTTTACGGTTTTCGTTCCTGTGCATAAAAAAAAATCATATTTTTAGACTAAATTTGTTTGATCTAAATTGTGGTGGGCATGCTTAAAGTAAATTCACATCTTAATGACGCGCTTGAGCCACCGGGTAACCTGAATGACCCACCTAACGGCCGTGACGTCTTTTCTCTTCTCGTTCTTTCTACTCTAAAGGAAGCAAAATAGTCGAATGGACCGGTTTCGGAAATCGCCTCCACAGGAGTTTCTGGCATATAAATGCCTGAACACATGCTCAAACGAGCGCGGGTACTCCCACGACCAAGAATCCTAGATCCTGCCGGCTCCATTGGACTGCAGTCACCCAGATTGAGCTCCTCTATGTTCCTTTTTGTACCTACTATGGCTTATTGTTTGGCCTTAAACTTCCTTCTAAGACGCTTCTTCCTTCACTTTCCTAATGCGGTCATTATTTGTTCGTGGAAATCCTCGAACCTAGCTTTGCGCCAGGTGGTGCCACTTATTTCTAAAATGCTGGATTGACGGAGAAAGAAATTCCTACTTGAAACTCACGTTACCTCAAAGGGCTTTTCAAAGAACCGCGGTTGGCCCAAGATGTTCGGCGAAAGGCGGTCAACTAAGTCTACTTTCCTGCTGTCCAGAGACAGTTAATATACTGGCTGTGATTTCAAGAGCTTCCGGTGTTCCATTCCTAGTCCTCCCTTTCAAGTCCTGCCTAGCGAGATGAGTGCTCCTCGTGATAAACTCATTGCCTCATCCCCCTCTCCCCCTCCCCCCGGTCCCCCGTCTCCCATCCTTCCCCCGCCAAACCCAGCCACTTAGTTCTCGGACAGAAGGGAGATGCACCCTAAATCGGACTGCCGGTCTCGTCACCGGGGACGGCAGTTAGGCTTCTCATTAGAGCCGCTCGGGCTCAAACTCAATCTGGTACACAGACTGCCTCGTGTCTCAGACTCTTGGCAGCTCGTCCTGGTCCGAAAAAGGAACCCCAACGGGACGGCGATGTACACTCTAAAAAAAGAGTATCTCCTAACACCCCTTTGTCCCATATAATGGACCCCAAAACTAGTTCGACGTACAATAGTCAAACAGACGGCCCGAAATTTTACGAGGGGCTTGATAACGGTGCGATATAACTTAATAAAAAGCTAAAGTACGTATCAAAAACCACAAAAAGAAAACACTGAGGTTTTTCAGAAGAGCCCAAAAAACCCCGATTTTTTTTTGCAGTTAGTAACACGTAAATTATTTAACTTAATAAGTTGTACCACACGGCTATCAAGCCCATCGTGAAAGCTAGTACCGTCAGATCGACGTCAGTGTGCTGTACGTCGAAGCTGAAGTTTTGGGGTGTATTATATGGGACAAAGGTGTAAGAATACACCCTTTTTTTAGAGTGTAAATACGAATGAGTCGACTCCAACTCGGGGTCAGTGAACCACCAGTACCTAATTGTTTTGGTTCCGGTCCTCCACTGTAGTTTTGGATTTCGAAGAACGGGCCTAAGAGGGAATTCGACCAGGACACTTTGTTAGTTGGATAGGTCCTGTAGCACGGTGTAATTCATATTGGTCGTTAAGAACCGAATCTATCTTGCATCTCGTTTATTGAAAGTGTACTATCTGCGATTCCCCGCGTTTTAAATGAAAGTGGTGCGTTTGGGAAGTTGGCGATTAAGAACTCATCTGATGAACAAGAAACGAAGGGGTCTATGCTGAACTGAGTGGATGGACAAAGAAATAGGCTGTAGCGCGATGGGTTGGCACCAGGAAGCCCTACGGGATTTAGCTAAACAACGAAAACTGAATTGTAGAAAGATACTCGAGTGAGTTACTTACTGGTCTTAAGGGGGCCCGGCAAGGACTTTTTACTGGTTTTAGATGTGGAGAATCTCTTGCTCGGGTCTATGTCCCGCGGCGTTGGCGTCGGCGTCGTAGTCCGCACTCACGTGACTACGCACGCGCAACTCTCCTCCTTCCCTCTCTCCAACAGCTGGGCGTTACTCTCTCCGCTCTCTCTCTCTACCAGCTGCGTGCACTGCGCGTGCGTTCGCTTCTCCTCACACCGCGCGCGCCCGCGCAACTCTCCTCCTCTAGTCTCCTCTCCTTCAAGTGTGAGGGTAACGCTAGGGCAGTCGGTGGCGCCATCTCTCGACGTCAGCACGCAACTGACTCTTTCCTCGGAACCAACACGATGCTCCGCATCACCCCATGGTTCCCCTCGGGAAGATGGTGTTTTTAATTTGCGCTGAACCTGACCGCATTGAACGTAGTAACTTAATGAAACTTTTCTTTTCTCGAATTTTGCTTTAATTTAAAAGTTGTAGGGAATTTAAAATGACAGGAACAAGCAAAAAATAACCTTCTTCATGACGTCTTTAGTCGCTTGAGTGGCCGTGAACTACAGGAGGGTAGTGAGATCAGCGAGCGCTCACGGCTGCCGCACTCCGTGTCGACGGCTCGAGAGGGCGCCACTAAAGCATGTTCTGGATAGGCTGTATGAAGCGGGCAGCCAGGGCGGCTCGCATTGCATTTGCTCTGCGATTAAAGACTAATTCGGCATGACATTCATTAACCACAAACGACAGCAAACACGGGGTAAAGATCAGTTCAGAACGGGAGACCACTTCGCGCTGCCATACCGCCAAACGTGCAAACCGCAAGCCCAACCTACTCGCCGAAGGTCTTCGCAACGCTCGTAACCAGTCAGATCCTCGAGGCCAAACGACCGCAGCAACGCCGCGTAAATCCGGGACCTTTCTACGCTCGCCCTTTGTCGGTGCCTGATCCCACTACACCTTTCTAGTATGCGCCGCCTTTTCCACCACTTGGTGGCGAGTATGTCGACGGGTCATTTCTTGTTTCCGCACTTTATAAACTGCATTTGTTTCTTTTGTGATCTAAAATACTGAACAAAAAAATGAAAGCCGTTTACAACTCCCTGTAACGCCGAATTGTGAAGAGCAGCTCTTGAGGAGGAGGAGGAGGGTACGGAGAAAGGAAATTTTTCTCGCTAAATCTAGCGGAAAACTTTCCCCGCTAAATTTAGCGGAGAAGTTTTCCTGCTAAATTTAGCGGGGAAAATTTTCCGCTAAATCTAGCGAGACAAATTTTCCGCTAAATTTAGCGGGGAAAATTTTCCGCTAGATTTAGCGGGGAAATTTCCCTCCAGATTTAGCGGGAGAATTTTCCGCTAAATCTAGTGGGTAAAATTTTCCGCTAAATTTAGCAGGAAGATTTTCCGTTAGATTTAGCGGGAAAACTTTTCCAGTAGATTCAGCGGGAAAATTTTCTGCTAGATTTAGCGGGAAATTTCTCGCTAGATTTAGCGGGGATATTTTTCCGCTAAATCTAGCGGGTAAACTTTCCTAAATTTGGCGGGGAAAATTTTCTGCTAAATTTAGCGGGGAAAATTTTCCGCTAAATTTAGCGGGAAATTTACCCATCATGCACCGCGCGGTTACGCCGACGGCGACGGCGACGGCGACGGCGACGCCGCTCAAGCCGGAAACGGGCGCCTAAGAACTGCGCTCTAAAACTACATTTATAAATAATTGAAACGGTTTTCGCCACTTCTATTCTTGTATTTCGACTGAAAAGAAGCTGTTAGCGGCTCTGACCAATAGTAAGCCCAGGACCAAACACCTCACATATCGCGCGCTTTCGGCACCGCGGGTCGCCTCCATAGGGGAGGAAGGTTTCCGCGTCGTCCCGTTAAAATACGACGCACTGATATTTAGTTACTCTCTTCGTGCCCGGTGGCTCGTCCGAACTTCAAGAGACATGGAAACCGCAAAAAAGGTAGACCCTTGTATATGATTGCAGGGCCCCTTTAAGAAGTGAGTACGTACGAGATGCCACTCCGTCTGACGAAGCGTCCAAATAATAGAGAGCTTTCGTACGTTGTTTATGCCATCCCCTGTTTTTTTAGCAACACGCTACAAGATCCAAAATACTGCATATAACGCCGACAGAGCCCATGCGCAATCGCTGCATCTCCAATGCGTAGAAAGGACTTGAGAAAAAGAGATGGTCTACGAAAACTCCCCAAATATTCGGCGCAGAGGAAGAACTAACGGAGAGATTGAGTGCACTGGTTTGGGCCCGATTAAAGGAAAAGTAAAAGGTGCACCGACAATGCCTGTGCTGCTTTTGATTTTTACTGCTAGTATTCTAAAGCATGAGTAATCAACTAATTGATATTTAATCAACTAATTGATATTCAGTCCAGCTTGGCAATTCCTGCTTTTCGTGAGCTGTTTACGCTATTAGTCCCACCAACATGCTTGGAATACTGTTTAATCTGCAAACTGACATAGCATCGCATGCCTCGATTACCGGCAACCACATCGCGAATAGTGCGCTGCGACCAGAGTTAGGCTGACTTGGCGTTCTCGGGCTCATTCGCCGCTGCGCCTTCCACGTCGGGGCATCCTTGGTTCGAGGCTAAGAGTGTGCACTATCTATCCCCACTTTTCAATCGGATAGGGGAGAGTAACATCTTCTAAATATGTGACTGTGATTAAAATGATTATCGGGGGTTAACGGTGAGTGTCTCGGATTGTATATTAGGGCGGCGGAAATTAAATTTGAAGGAGATATAGATGCCATTGAAAAACAGTTGGTAGGAAATAGGTTGCGCGAAACTCTGCATATAAATACCACACCAATTTTAGCTATTCCGTAGAAATACATGCACCACAAACATAGTGATAATGAATTTTCTTGACAGGAGGGGACTTTGCAACGAAATGGAACATCATGAACTGATTTATCGTCACGAACGGGTACGTCTCAGACGAAGGTACTTGCCATCATGCCAAAAACGATACTTTTCTTTTATATAAAAAACAAAGACATATGCCCTTTTTTCACAAACAAAAGTCACACTTGGAATAAGGGCAAGTGCGGGTAGTTCCTCTCCACCCCCTTATTTTTTAGATTCACCACTACATTCAGTTTCAATATGAATGAACATCATGCCGGTCTGGGGGCAACGTGGGTGAAGACACAAAGATAACAGACGGGCGACACAGGCCAAATTTCATATTTAGGTGCAATATGCCTTTTTCGAACATTCGTGCAACAAATTATTGTGCTGGCAGAAATTTATTATCAATTGCTGGAGGTAAAGGAAGTGAAAACAAACTCCACCGCTAGCTGGAAAAAAGCGAACTGGCGTCCAGGTTACACAATTTTTTGGTCACATTTTTTTTATGATGGCAATTTAGAAACCTGAAAGCCTAGAAAGGTCATGGTATAGCCAAAGTTGACATTGCTTTGCCAGATTTTAAGAATTTACGACCTAAATCGCCAAACAAGTGCCTGAGTTAGGCTTCACCGCCGGGTTGCTCAGTTGTCACCTTGCATTTTGGCGCACTGGTTCCCGATTAAAAGTCAGAATTAGGCTTTACTGTTGGTTGTTCGTTTTGACCTGCTAAGTGTCGGCCGAAATGACTAAACAAGTGCCGAAATTAAGCTCCCCCGTTGGTCTTTAGGTTAATACGTGGCACCTTTGGCTCATGGTTTGCTCTTTAGATAGTATATGGTGAACCAAAGCAAGAACAACAACAAAAAAAACAATAGAAAAAAGAACACACTGCGGCACTGATTAACGTCTTAGAGCAAAACTTTATTAGGCCCAAGTTGGGCACCTAGGATGGCCAAACCTTTGTCTAAGAGAGGCGTTTTTATATCGTGCTATCTGAGTGCGGTTCGCTTGCCACGTCTATCGTAATATACCTCCCGAAAAACCGTTTGGGAAAGGCCTTCTACTTCCATCGATTGTCTGCTATGCCTTGGATTGCTCAGGGCACTGTCACAGGCCGCTGCCCGCGGCAAGTTTCTTCCGTTGACGGAACACAGGCTAAGCCTGGGAGACGTAAGCTTAGTTCAGTTTGCGAAGCAATTTTGAGCCAGAGTGCATTTGCCTTTCAATTAACAATTTTATCTTTTTTGTGAGAATTGCAGATGCTGCGACGTTCTCATCGGTCGTGCTTCTCAGAGTAGCTCCTACCTAGAAGCTGCCAATGAGATCAATGCATAGATGTGCCGCGAGAGATGAGATGTATCATCACTCCGGGAACAACGAGTAAACAACAATGGCGGGAGGGATTTCATCGATGCGCCTTTACAGATCCCGGCAGCACTGTCGGGCGTTTCTGCTGAAATGTTCAAAGAAGTATAAAAAAGGAGAACAATAAAAAAAATTCAAATATGTGTAGAATTTTGTTTGACTTGCTTGCTTCTGATGACGAAGCGAGGTTGAATATTGAGCAATATATCTCAATGTCAGGTCAACTTTAAATTGATATGTTTTGTTTCAGTCGACAACTAATTGAGTTCATTACATACATGTTATAGATATAATTTTTTTCGGATAATAAAAGAATAGTAGATATGGTTAGTTTTGATTCTAAAACTGTTGTCAACAAAGTTGTTCGCTAAAAGAGTCTCAGTCTCGTTACATTGGTGGTCTATCGAATACGTTAAAACTTTCACTCAAAAAGCGAAATTTAAGACTGGTAAGAGTCGTATCCGATTTCTTATCCTTTTAGAAAATACTATAAATAAAAACTTTTCAAACACTAGCACTAAAATATGGTCTGTAAAGCTCTGTGTGCTTACTCTGTACATTAAAAACACTGAGCACTCTTGACTTTGGGAAGGTATTTGTGCTTTATGACTGAAACATTTACAATTGTAACACGTGATTTAATCAGCGAAACATACGTTTAAGATTAGTAAGACCTAAACGTTGAAGTGGGTTGCTGGTATGAGTACGTATTGACTCTTAGATTATAATTTTTGTCAGTTCCGGGATAACTGCCTCATACATACCTAATCTAATTGTGATGGGTAAGAGAACGAAATGAGTAACGCTTCGGAATAGCGTAAGTTCAGCCATATTGTTGCATAGGATGAGTGTTTTCAGGTGTCACCTGCGTTCAACGACGCTTTTGTGATAATTACAAAGGTGCTGTCACAACTATGGAACCTATCATCGATACATATTGATGACAGCGATGGGGCTTTTTTTACATATGGAACCTCACAGTCTGTAAAAGTTCGTTGGTTCGCATGCAGCATTCTCCCTTCTATACAACCTGTCATCTTAGGTTTGAGCAGGGCCATAAAGCTAGCCGTCAGAGGAACAGAAGCGAACAAACTTACTACATACGCGATGTCACGACGCATTTTTTGCGCTCAAATGGATACGTCGTGCACTGCAGAGACACACACACGTTTCGTAACTTAAAGCGTGTTCCGAGCTGCTCGATTGACACCGTTTGCTCGTAGCGTTGGTTGCGCTTGGACTTTATCTAAAACGGAGTACCGTAGACTTCACGCTGTGTCATCGAAGACGGGTCTCACTGAGCGTCTTGGTTGCAGTAACTGACAGAAGGAAAGCATCATGGAGTGTCTTTTGATCGGCCATCCTCCTGCACGCGTTCCATGTCTTCGGTCGTTCTTCAGCCTGCGTGCGCTTTCTATGTGCAGAAGACGCCAAAATGTTGTCCGATGTCCAATTTAGACACCTTGCTACTGGAGATGGGGCAACTGAAGCTCTTCCCCGCCGTTTTCACCTTGCCAGTGACCATCGCACTTTAATGCCCCTCTACAGCCAAAGAGAGGAGGGATGAAGTTACCTATATATTTATTTCGGCAGGCGCGGAAGCGTCAACCAATGAAATAGAAAATGTATCTATTATGAGCGAGAGATATCGAGACAAACAGACTATTTATTACGTCGTGGTCGTATGTACGCTAGCCGCCTCCGTGGCTCTGGGGCAAGGTGATTGCCATCGGATCCCAAGTTGGTCCGTCTGACTTTCGGCCGAGCTCTCAGTAGTCTGCAGAGAAAGCGCCGTGTAACCGAAATAATTTCGGTTACTTCTGGAAAAAAAAAAACCAGGCCGTTTAAATTATAACTTTGTTTTTCGCTGGGGCCTGCCAGGTGCCCTTCGTTTGTTTGGCTCGCAAATCCCTCATATATGGAGTTGTCATTGGTACGCTCTTTGCGCTGTCATGGTCCTTCTTTCCTAATAATCACTATGTTCTAATCAGGTGACATGGTGGATACGCGGAACCGATGCTCTCCTTTGACGCCGTCTTTATATTTTTATTCATTTGAGCATGCAGCTCCGCTTGGCGATATTGCAAAGGACGAACAGGCACGCAAAAACATTCCCGCCTTTAGGGCACAATCAATCTTACGATACAAATGATTCTATCTTTTATGGGTTTGATACAAAATAAAATAATTCTTAGCCCAGTTTCTCTTCGGTCTTTTTGTTATGAAATATAGTTGGGAGTTAAAATATAAGTCAAACTATTTATGCCTGAAGTTTACTAATATGTACTCCATAAATCACTTTAAACGTATTGCGTTTTTTCATCAGAGTGCCAAGGAATGTCATCAGAGTCTACGTTTTACCTAAAGTCGGGACGCAGACGACGCTATGAGCTGATGGAATCAATCAAACAGTACGAAAAGGGAGATCCATTGGGCTTACCATTTGCATTATCTGTTCAGCAATTATGAAACACGGAAAGGAACATGACGAATATCATGATTTTTTCACCCTTTCTGAGTGCCTCTAGGATGAGGGGGAAGGATGCACGTCAAGCTACTTTGACAATTTTTTGTTTCCAGCCCCCCCCCCTTGCTTGTACATGGTGAATAAAATTAGTATTATGTTGCTGTGCTTTTGACGCCGTATAATTGTTCCCATCAGCTCCTAGTGTCGGCTGTGCCCGGACTAAAAGTGAAACGAAGCATAGTTCATTTATGAAATCACCAACTGAAGCATAATGGTTCAGGACGAAACGAGCAGCTCGGTCTCGCATTCTCTCAAGGTTTTAAATGAGATTTCTTAGTGAAGGTACAGCTATCGCCCCGTTTTGCGGACGTACGCGAGCCCACTGTAGCAGCAACGCCAGCGGCTCTCAGGGGTACCAGACGTGCGACCGAGGTGTCCGGTAAACAATTGCAGCAAGCGGTTTTGCTGTTCTCACTCGAAAGTATGTACCCAGATAAAGCTGATCGCCTTCTTTGTTCCATCACAGTTCAGCGCGTGCCGATAGGGCCTTTGTTCGCCTGGTTCGATAGGGTGAGCCGAAGTTGATGTCGAACACGCTTGGTAGTCCAAAAACTATGTTCAAAGCGGTTAAAATTTTCACAGATGCCATTACTTCTTGTTTTATTCAATACTCTTAAAATAATTCATCCACTTCATGTTGTCGAGTGTCTGGCCGGCTGTATGTTGATAAAGTTAGAGTGTGCGATCATGTGTGGGTGCACGTATGTGGGCGTGCGTGCGTGTTTGTTTGTGTGTGCCTGTGTGTACCTTTTGCAGCCCCTTCAGCAGAAAAGAACTGTACCTAAGGCGAGCGAAAGTTAAAAAAAAATAAACTGAAACTAAAGACGGATGTTTTAGGACGTTTACCTTGCAGCAGGACACAAATTGTGCAGCGGTATTTGTGGCCATCCAAGCAAGACAACTGGTACTCTTTTGTACGTATTTCCACAAGCTGTGTGAGGCGGAGGTGGACGCTGGAAGCATTCTTTTGGTTTGCTCCAATATTTATAATAAAGTTTGTTATGGCCTTTAGCTGTTACGTAATGTAGAAACACAAATCAGGTTCCGCACGCGGGTTTGTGATGGCTTGCTTTTAGGCGTTCATCTCTTGGCAGGACTATTTATAGAATCAAAATATAAGTTCATGCTTTGTCAGTGGAGGGCCCAAAACTCGTCGTAGATCTCGTTCCTTTTACGAAGATCTTTCAAGCGGAGTCCCATTTTTTTAAAAAGCTGCTTTCACGCGGCAAATTAAGCGCGAGTTCAAAGCTTTTGAACATCAGTGTATTTTTATTTTTATATTTATTTGTCGCGCTTTGTTACCTATAGATGACGCCTCTTTAGATTGCTTTCGTTCATGCGTATTGTGTACTCGGCGACAGTCGTAGCGCGATCGAGCCATCTCTGGTTTTCTCTGTTTTTTTTTAGAATTGAAGGAATGTCAACAAAACTGCTATAACGGTAGAAAGTCCTCAGTTGCAGTGCTAACCTAAGAGGGAAATATTGATGCCCGCAAGTACTTAATGAAATAAGTTGCAAAAAAGTTGCAAAGTCGTGTTCGCGTTAATGGTGTCGCGCACTGTACACATAGAAGTTTTGGTCATTAACGAAAATAATGTTTATATTCACACACGCGAAAACATATCAATGGGTCGCCAATCAATTGATATACATATATGTTCACCGAGCCGACAACTGAGCTAACAAACTACATTCAATGCTCTCTTCGAAGAGCACACCAACACCACGATTACCGAGTTAAAGCGCCCTGAACACGTCTGTTCTTCACTCAGGCCGTTTGAATCAACACAGGTTAACCTAGTTTAGTACAATCACCTAAGTCGTCCCTGCATCTAGTAAGTTTATAGTGCTTTTGGCAAAAATTACATTGCCCCCTTTGTGCTTCAAGAACACTTTGAACTAAACAAAATTTTCAAATAAACGAAACTAATCTAAACTAAACTTCCTGCGCACGCCCTGCTCACAACCAGTGTGAGGAAACGAGGGCTTGTTTGTAAACACCACATGGGTGTATATAGACAGGCAAGACACACTCGTCCACGCTTCCCCACTGCCCAAACATAAAAGAGCGACTGTTTGACGAGGCCCCCTTTTGCTCTCTCACTCTACTCTTAACTCTCGGTCTTACTTCCTCAAATACTTTACCCGTAAAACACACTCTACTCTGCTCATTTACGCCGTAGGCAGCGCGCCTACGGTGCCAAATTCTACCGAGAAGGGGGAACCCAAGGTCCGAGAGAACACGTGCGCAACGCGTGGTCCACGCCGTGGGGTTTTCGCGCCACCCCGAGGGAGAGAGCAGCCTCCCGTGCACCTAGATACCCAATTCGCAAAGAGAGCCGAGACAACCGTCTCCGCGACCTCATTGGGTTTCCACGACAATAGTTGGCTTCGGCCACTCCTCCCAATTGCAACGGTGAAACCCCAAGGCTGCGCGAGTACCACCGTTCCAACTACGCAAAAACTGTCGGAGCCAAGGCCATTTGATTTTCGCGGAGTAAAATGTATTCCCAAAAAATTATTTATCTTACTTCCGCAATCCGGACGGTCTCGTATGTTTCTTCAGTATTCTAAATAGCGGGTTCTATATACAGTTCTCCCTCGGGGACCTGCATAGCCCAAAATGTAAACCGTAGAAATGGACTTCATGCCTTAGTCAAATGGTAACGACACAACCTAACTCAGAATTCCGACCTGAAAGGACGCCACTTATCTTACAGTAAGCGACCCCTGGGACGACGCAGAATTTGCGCATGGGTGGAGACCGAGTGATGTCTGCGCATTATAGATTTAGCCTCCCATGGGCAGCTAGCACGTAACATGCGCAATTTGATACGCCTTTCGCGTTTTTGCATAAATGGCCGAGTTCTGTGTGCATAGTTTTCAACACTATAAAATCCGATGTCACAAAGCAGCATCAGGCGGCCGTGCAGAATTCGCTTTAGCCAGGACAAAGTATATGGGATGAGGAAAGAAATTACATTTTTGTCCTCTTCTCCTTCGGAAAACAAAGTGTCTCTGGCATGAGAATGCGTAGCAGCCCCCATCCCCCCTACCCTAAAAATTGACTCGGCGAATGAGTCTTCCATATTGTGGCATACTATACGTGCGTGGTTCAGTACGGGAAAGCGGAATCGCGTTTGCGTAGGGCGAGGTGTGCTTGTGTGTCCTTACAGTTCTTCACGTGTAGGCATTAAGATGTTTGTGTGCATAGACGTGCTTACGTGTGGCGCATGCTCCATCCGGGTTCTGGAGTCCGTGTGCGTGCCTGCATGTGTTCGCGAGTGCGTGTGCGTGCGTGTGCGTACGTGAGTGCATGCATGTGCATGTATGTTTCCCGATTCATGGTGATCATTTGTAATTTACAGTGTCGATTGAAGTTTTTTCCTGAAAATATTTTTTATTAAAGCTTTCCGAATTTTCAGAAGCAGGCTGTAATGTTTCATTGAGCAGTACATCACAAAACGCGGCCGAATCCTAAGCGGACAAGGCCGCACAAATCCCGGTGCATAAATAGACTCCTAAAATGCTGACACAAATTCACTGGTTTAGATAAAAACCTCGAACGCCGCATCAGTAAACTTAATCCTCGTCCGTGTGAGCGTTTGCTTGCAAGTCTGAAGCAAGAGCTGACACTGGGCTGTCAAGAATAAACTAATGATATGCGCAAGGACACTTTTATTTTTGTTATGCAGCGAAATGTCAGTTTTAAAGGTCAAAAACAACGTAATTATGATAGCCGAGTACTGTACCAGCCGAAAAGTCAGCGTAGGCTTGAAATATATCAAACAAAACAATCTATTTTAGATATAACTGCATTTCTCTCAACATAGGAATTCGCACGGAAATACAATACTTTTTTCAGTTCTACGGGCTGAATATTATTATTAATATTATTAGAAAAAGCTTACTCGTGATGCATGGAGCGTTAACACTGTTTGGAGAAAAAAATGTCTATAAACCTAATTATGCTTTCCGCTTCCCTATAGAAGTCACGACGAAGAAAACTTAAGGATGTAGCTAACGAAGGCATTCAAGCAGCCTTACTGCGTGGAGAACACCATTGAAAGTTACGTTAACATAAGAAAATCAAAATAGAGGTTATTAAACTGATTGTAGTCTGCACCAACCACAAATTCATGTCCGCCTGGCAACAGAAATAACTTCGCGAGTTCCGACGTATGCATTTCTTTTTCAGCATAAATCTGGGACAAAGCAGCGCAGCTATCTACGATCACCAACAGCTTGAAGCCGCGATCAAGCTGCTAATGCATCTTATACAACAGAGAGTCGGCAGACACTAGGGAGTTTAAGGGAACCGCTTTTGCACATCCGATACGGTACGATGGACTCTCCGGCACGAACTGCGCATGCGCTACCGCAGAAGATTCGCTCACGCGCAGTTTGTACCGGAGGACCCATCGTACCGTATCGAATATGTAAAACTATTCCCTAAAACTTCCTACCGTCTGAGGACGTTTTTCTTCCTCGTAGAACGCTCCTGTCTCATCGGTCATACAATCACTGTCTGCATTCATGCTCCAAGCAAGACCCACGCTTCTTATTAGGAGTTTTAGGGAGCCGTTTTTGCACATCCCGTACGGTACTATGGGTCCTCCGGTACGCACTGCGCATGCGCTACCCCAGAAGACTTTCATATGCCCAGTTCATATCGAAGGGCCGCATCGCACCGTATCGAATGTGAGAAAACGGTTCCCTAAAGCTCCCTATATCGATGCGCAGAAAAAATCACGTATGAAGGAGCCTGAACGTAATGAGACAGGGCCTTTGTTTCTGAGTCTGTCGGTGGCTCGTGCTGATAAATATATAATAGGCAAAGACACCGTCTCGCCTAAGGGCGCAGCCATTAAAAGGTTACCATCAGCCTAACACAGGCAAGGCGTGGACTATTATATTCGCGCTCCTTGTTTCGCCATTGTTTCTCCGGCGTTTTTTTTTTTTCGATTAATGTCGTTATTTTTGTTGGCTGTGGAGCAACAATAAAATTCCCGGGACTCGACACGCCCTGCATTTCATAGGTTGTCGGCGACCATTAGCGACGTGCGCGGCCAAAAAGCGTCGCTAAGCGTCCAAGTTCGCGATTAGCCAAGCCAATCCTTCCTGTGTACCGATAATGCCTGCCCAATCACCGGTTCACGGCGAGGCAAACCCTAGCAATCACGGTGAGGCAAATCGTTGTCGTGACGTCACAAACGGAAACCGCAAGGGGGCGACACCGAAACGTCTCGGTGCTAAAAGTGACCATACCCTCGTGAGGGTGTTTAATTTCAGCTGGATAATTAATAGCTTCGGATAGCGGCTTACTCAGTCAGTCCCCTTCGTCTTTAACACAAACCATCACCCCTGTAAAAAAAAAACAATTTTAGAAGTTGATTAAAACTTTAAGATTGTATTTTCAAGATAAGCAGACCGTTTCAAAGTGCTCCCTGGTAAATTAATCCGAGGACAACCGCTTGTAAGGGAAAATCGGCTCCAGAAGTGTATCCAAACTCCTCCACTTTCTCTTCGAGCGAAACGCTTCACAGAACTTCTATCGTTTAAATGAGGAAGCACGCACGTGCGTGTGCTCAAAGGAATCCTTCCAGATCTACATAAAAATAAGCTATCATCATTTAGATATCGGCGGCACGTCTCCAAAATTCGAGCCGGCCTTGGGATTTCAAAAGATGCCTCCTAATGACCGAAAAGACAGCGAGGCAGAGCGCTACTTTCGGAGAGATAAGAGGAACGTTTTGGTTTGTTATTCTGTTCAGATGGAAAAGCCATATAATTAATGAGCAGGGGATTTGAGTGACCGGAATAATCACTGCATAGACTGCCCTCTAGCCTGCGCCGCCTCGTCCGCCTGTCCCGCTTGCCGCTGACAAGCGGCTATTCCAAAGTGAGCTGCGTCGGAGCGGTGCGACGAAGAGCGCGGAGGAGAGAACACGTGTTCGGAGCGAGGCGCGTGTCGTTGACAGTACCGCGTATTCGGAAAAGCTTGTGGAGTAAGTCAACGGGACAATTTCAACTCTCTGATTTCAACTTCAAATATTTCGAAAACGAGTTGAAAGATAATTTCAACTCGTTTCCTGGAGGATACATCGCCTGGTAGGCAAGAGGAAACGGCCCTTTACTGCACAAGCGTTTCTGAATACGCGACAGCCCCAAGCGAAAACATTGCGCCGTCGCTCGGCCTTTTGCCTTCAAATAGCCACTGATTTTCAGTGTGCAATAAAACAAAAAAGTTGAAAAAATGCTACGTTTAGGTTTTGAGACCCTCCAAACTTGTGATCGCAGGAAAAAGCCATTAACCAAAGACGACTGCCCTTTCCAGTCAGCAATATTACTTTATATTTCGCCGTGGTTAGGTAACACCATTTTGGCTCAGGTCACTTGTGGCCAGGGCCCTGCAATTGCAAGAGGTAGCAGATCGTGCTAAAAATAGGGCTGGGCTATCCTGGGGGAAGGGGCATCCCTCGGGATACTACGGTAGTCAAGGGCGGCTGGTGTGCGCACCACTGTATACGTCAGGTTTCTGTCATAGTTGGACGTTAAGATACAAGAGTACAAGAGCGCTAGTATATTGACCTCAATAAAACATATCGACCGATTTAGAAGTGGCAAGTGGCATCGAGTTACAGCATCCAAGCACTGAGGGATCGAAATTCGCAAATGTTTGAGGATAACACATGTGCGAATACAAAAATCGGTTTTATTTAAATAACTGTACCCGCTTCCCCCGTCAAAAAAAAAAAAAAGTTGAATTTAAACTTTTTTTATCATTTCGATTGTTGCGAAGGAAAAGCTGTCTTTTCTCAAAAGGATAAACATTTCTTTATATCGTGCTCACCCGGTTTCACCAGCAGCTATTCCCGTGCAGGTAGCGCATAATACGGCCATTCTGAAGGAGCCACTTCCCATGTAGAAGGTGTCGACATTGGTAAATGGAGGCAACCAAACAGTCAGCGAGCCAATGGTGACGTCCCACTCTCAGAGAGGCCGTCGCTCAAATCCCATCCGGAAACTCCGACCGTCATCGTCTGGCTTCACCCCGTATAGCGACCACGAGAATGGGGAAAAGAACCGCCGTGAAGGTGGTCAGCAAAACAATCTCACGGTAGAGCTCTTTCTACGCAGAACCAGGCAGCGTACTATTGAAGACGGCACTTCGAGGCCACCGTCGAACATTCATCACGCAACAGTAACAGAATGGCGCTTCCGAAGGACGAAGAGCACCAACTGAGCCACTAAAACCTCAGCGGGACTATCATCGCCGCAAGAACAATAAAAGCGGGAGTCCAAAACAAAAAATAAACATTAAATAAAAAAAAAAGATAGACTAGAATACACCGGGAAGGATTGTCAGGGCTATCAACAAATGACTGTCTTTTTCACGACACTTCGAGGCTCAGGCATGAAGTTGTGTTTTTGTTGTGGCAAGTGGTTGCGGCGGGGTTCTTTTCTGCCCTCAGCATCAAGAGGAGTAAGCAGCATCCCGCTCACAAAGAGGAAAGATCCTAGGTTTAAGAAAGCCAGAAAATAAAACCAAGAAAATAGCGTTTGGAACCTAATGGTGGACACCGTCTGCGCAGATTGGCCGCTCAGGCGCGTAGGCGAGTTTCCGCGTGTGGAGGAAGGTGGCTGAGCAGAGGTTGAAGACGCTCGCAGACAATCAACGCTTCCGACTCCTCCGCGCTGCTAGTATTGAAAACCGCGGCTCTTACCTCACGCGACTCCAATCGAGCAGTTGGTAGCACTTTGAAATCTACCGAACAACTCAACTCTCTGATGTCACGCCACTACGGTGGCGCTGCTGTCGGCACTGCGCATGCGCAGAAGCTTCACTCCTCCCGAATTCGAAGTTTCTGCGCTCGCGCTGTTCCGGTATGGGTGCACACGGGCTTGCCTTTTAAACAGTGTGTTTAGAATGGTGCATTATCGCGGCCCTCATCGTATAGAGCGTTTGCTAACACATATCTTAACCGATCACGCACAGTATATTCGACGTAAACCTGCGGTGTTTTTTAGTGTTTTTTTCTGCTTGATAGGTTTTGACAAATGTGATGGCAAAACCGAGAGTGACGCGACGATGAACGTTTGTTGCTACTTGATTGCCTCAGCCGGATTGTCGCGTGGCACGCGGAAAGTGTGGTCTGAGAGCAGCGCCAGTGGCGAACGACAACTCCGTCACGCCCCGTTGGCGCCGTATACACCCCACTTCTCCACTAAAACGGTTGAAGTGCACAGTCTTTCATAAAAGAAAGTCGCTCGGATGCTCTGTGGCACATTCGCGCGTCAGACAGAACAAGCCAGTACACCTGCACTTGCTCTTCTTTTTAGACTTTCGCCCATGCGTAGTTTATATCCTGGGTACTAGATGCGGCTTCACAAGGTAGACCTACAACTTAACCGACTTAGGTGCCGTGGCCGAAACGTAGCGTAGCGCTGTTTCCTTTCAATATCAGCGCCCGATCTAAGAATAAGTGAGATGTTTTTGATAAGCAAGAAACCCTGCAGACCAATATATGAGGGACGATTGGCACAACCCGAACTGAGAAAACGAAATTGACGCCTAATGTATTAAAATCATTTGACGGGATAGTTGGTTATACATTACACAAATAGCGGTAAAGCAAAAAGACGAGGACAAGTGGAAAACACAGACACTGACAAGTCAGTGTTTTGCCCTCTTATTTCGCGCCACCTTTACTTGTGTAATGCTACGTACGGTCAATGGTTCTCAGCAGAAGCTTCCAGGTTTAAGAATTGATTAATAAAGATATTTCCGAACGGCAGTGCCGACACTGCGGGCTCCACAGGCAGTCATTGGATGGAGCTCTGATAAGAACTGACGGGTGTGGAGCTTTCCGCCTTTATTTGCCTGCCTGTATCAGAGCGTGTGTGTGCATCTGGCAGCGACGCGGGTTTGTTTCTTACAGGCTTCCCACATAACAGAGAACAAAATGAAAGCAAAAATAGGTCATCGCAAGAATATCGCTGCGATATTGTTAGTTAAACTTCTCCAGTATGTTTATTATTACTTTACTAAAGAAAGCTAAAAGCCCTACTGAGTTAAGTGGGGAGTTGTCTTCACGTGTTGCTCGATGACCGCACTACTGGGAGATTGAACTATTGTTTCGCATTTCCTTTTTTTACGTTTTGTTTGTTTCAATAAACTCACTCACTTCCTACTTCTAAAGCCCACTCCGGTACCTTCAGCTTAGTGAAGCACAGGCATTTCAATCTGAAAGACAGCGCTCGAAGCGAACTAGTCCAAATTTTCAAACGGTTCCAGCCGAAGCGCCCTCCAATGTTTTTGGATGAATCGTGTTCGTGCAATCACGGTCGCTCATTGTAGGCACATATTAACGATGTCGGAAATTCTCAATATTCAGCTCTTGTTCTGACAGCTCGTGACACCGGGACCAAATTGCATCAGGTGTAAGTGTGTGCCGCTGGCTCGAACAATGCCGTCAACTATTTTCCTTTGCTTTACATAATTGGTGTAACTCTGTTTCTGTTTTTTAATCTTCTGCAGTTCCGCCGGACTCGCCGATAATACGAGACAAGTTCGGCAACAAACTCGGCAAGGTTGCCGGCCCCTACCGTGAGGGAGAGCCACTGACCTTAACTTGCGAGGTCAACGGAGGTAAGTCATACTTGTATATAATTTAGGGTGAATAATGCCGGAAACCAAAAAAAAAAGAAGAAATGAGATTAGCTTACATAAAACCCCAATACTAGAGTCCCCAAAATATACAGAAACTGAAGTAAGAGAACTCGGGCAAGATCCCTGGATCTGATAACACCGCACCCACTTTGCTCACAAAAAAAAAAAAAAATATAATAATATATAATAATATATATTTATATATTCAAATGCGTTCGGTTTTGATAAAAAAGAAAACAAGTATATACAGCAGACTACCCAGGATATTCAGAGGGTCGAGACACTAAGAGACACAAATGGCTAATACCGATTCTATTCTTTAACACAATATTTAATTTAATGCTTTGATAACAAAATAAAGGAAAATCAGAGGCTGAGCTTCCATTATTTGCACAAGAACCTCACAAGAAAATTTACGTCTAAGGCTAAATTTCTTTTTACATGAAACGTGGAATAGATTTGTGCTAAGACATCTGCCGGCACCTCCCCGTTTTCTTTTAACCCTTGAGGGTTCATTAGGTCTCAAAATGCCATCGTGAGAGAAGCAGTCAGTTGGGTATTTTTCCCCAAACACCGGAAATATATAAAATGTTACGTTCGGTTGCAAGATTACCAGACTCTGTAAGTTGAACTCATTAATAAACCACCTTGAGAGTTCGTAACTTTAGCGTATCATGACGCTATGTTTCCGCCATTTGTTCATATTCTCTTAATTCGTCTTCCGAGATGTCGAATTCGTTGCTGCTTTAAAGTTGATATTATTAAGACGGCGGCTTTCTAGGAGTTGCGGTCTTCGAGTGTGAACTTCAAACTTCAAGGATATATTTTACACTATCCTTCGCGTGGTTTAATACTTACCACGTGTCTCTCTCTCTCTCTCTCTCTCTCTCTTTTTCTTTCCTAAGCACAATTGTGAGAAGAAAAAAATTCCAGTGCGTTTTCCGTGGTTGCTGTTTATAATGGCATCCGTAAAATATATTGCAGTGCCGCACATTTAAGAGTAAGGTTGAGACCAAGTAAAACGAGCTTTCATAATGCATTGTGTCTTGTCTGAATATTTAAACTTCGCAAGTGTCCTCGCTTCAATGGTGAAGAGGATAGCTTTAGGCACATTTCTTCACGTTTTGTAATCGCCCAGTTATAAACCACTGAACCGATTACTTTCAAGTTTGTTTTAACATAAAAAAGTAAATAACTTTTACTTTTGGTGAGAATTAGCATTTGAAGTATTCCAACCTTATAAATGCCCGATGTTAGTTGTCATAAACAGCCGCAAAAAACCGAATGTCTTCATTTTTTTCTTTGTCTAAAGACTCGCATAATGTATTTAAGAGTGAAGTTTCTAGGCGGTAGTTAACATTCTTGCAGTCAAAATGCATAATGAATTACAACGTCCAACAACTCAGAATGGCACATTTGTATTTTAACCGCATGTTGCAGAATGTGGGATGTGAACAAGAGTTCAAAATAAAAAAACGTGTTCAAAAAGCACTGTTTGACATTTTGTAACAAATAGCTCGAAACGTATTTCGAAACGCAAATAGTTCGAAACGAAAAATGTTCAATATTAGTTCGCAGAAGAAGGTTAATTCAAATAGTGTTCTCAAAACGTGCTAAGTAGTGCCGGAGGGGAGACAGTGAAACACGTAAGCATTAGATAAGACTCTTTTCAAAAGCTCATTCAACAACATTGGCAGTCGCCATTTCTCGGGGCACAAAGCGAATGATTGAATTTGAGACATCGCTGAACTGCTTACGCAGCACTGGTTTTCGGTACGAGCTGAGCTGATTTCACGCCGAATGCTGACTCAGCCCTCGTGTCTTCTACATGCGTAGTGTGCGTTACCAAACTATCTCGGATTCTGGTCATTCGCGCACCAGCTACCAAATGGCGCGCACTTTTTGAAACAGTCTATACTCGAGAAGGAGCTTCTTGCTCAATATTTGAATCTGACGCTCGAGTGATTTGCAGCGGTCAGAAAAAAAATGAAAATAACTTTCGTATGAAACGACGCCTTTTCTTTTCATACAGTCATCTCGCATGTGGAACGTAACTAATTTAACGAATTCATACTTTTAGGCTAATTGAAGTGTATTTAAGGATCGAGCTTGAAACAAATCGGGAATGTCAATTCCCTTTCAATATATGGCGGTAAGACGTTTCGAAATCCGCGATGCGTTGCGCTTTTTCGTTAATCTCCGTGATTATTTGTTTTAATGAACCTCTTGATTTTCCAGAGTTTATTGGTCTGTCATCACCGAATGCATTTGCACGCCAGAAAAACGCCTAAATTTGCACAGTATGGCAATCCTAAGTGCTGGACTTAATAAGGTTTTGTTTCAATGCGTTTGTGACGAAGTACATTGTTATAGGTTTTCTCTGGTTCGCCACATAAATGCCGTCTATCAAGCTTAATTTTGATGCTTGTCGAGACAGTTTAGGCCAAGAGTTGCCAAGTGAAAACCCAACAGACAGAAGTGGAAGAGTAATTCTGGCATTTTGACCGGAACCGTGTCCCAAAGAAGCCATGGGTGACAACCGAACGACCAAGCAGCGAACCCTAACTTCGGCAGGTGTTTTACAAATTAGTGCCAAATACCCGAACTCTGCCAAACAACATCAACTGTGACTATACGTTGGCTTTTCTAAAGCCTTTCAGGACAATACATTGCCAAACAAAAGAAAAAGAAAAAAATCTTGATTTAAAGAGCTGTGTTACTTGGCTGTGGAGTTTGAAGCTGCCATGGCGGGTGACAAGCATCTTGTTACCGCTCCGCCGTCAGTGAGACTGTGCCATTCAGCGAT
Source organism: Ixodes ricinus (assembly GCA_037355805.1). Taxonomy (NCBI): domain Eukaryota; kingdom Metazoa; phylum Arthropoda; class Arachnida; order Ixodida; family Ixodidae; genus Ixodes; species Ixodes ricinus. Next base: position 58,737 of record JAZHYW010005494.1, read on the forward strand.
AAAAACCATGAATAACAAATAAAAAGTATAAGGCGTAATATGATAAGTCACGACCTGCGGTTTTTGTTTTCTTAAAAATTTCAATGACTATAATTCACTAAAAGTCAGACAAAACAGCTGCAGATATTTTTTAATGACGAATGATTGTTGCAACGATGCATTCCCTAGAGACTCCTCAAGTGCACGTGTGGTGTTCGCAGCCTCATCACAGCCATGGATAGTTTCAAGCACAGCAGAGTGGTATGAATGACGCAGATTTTCGAGCAGGAGTGCTCGTGCGAAAAAAGTGTTTCTCGAGTTTGTGCGGTTCGTCAACCCCGTGTCCTTGCAGGCCAGTGTGGAAATGAGGTGTAGGGTAACGACTTGTAGGATCGAAAAACGCCATTTGTGCCAACATTATAGATGTAAAAAATGTCATGAGGTCTAGCGTTTTTTTCTCGAAGTAAGGTGATAAGTTAATTATTAATTTTATTATTATTATTATTATTACGATTACTATTATTTTTTTTACAAAGCGTTGCGTGCACTTTTCAAAGTGAAATGCGCTACATATGGGAGTACAATAAGTAGGACTTGGAAACCGAGTATGAGGCTCTAAGACCAGAACTATTAACTCCAATATATACTATAGCTATAAGTGACCGTCGTTCCGTAAGGGACCTTGACTGCAAATTAAGAAGCATACTTAAAGAAAAAAGTTATACCGTGGTTCAAAATCAAGCATTTAGCAAAAGCGTTTGCTTTATGCCTCCGTCGTCTTGGTTGAACAAATTATTATATCTTATTTTTTCTGTCTACGTGCTTTTTGCGAACAAACATATAAGCATTTATCCTACATATCCATCCCGTCCTTCGCAATAGTATTGATGCCACGGTAAAATGAGGAACGTCCAACGGAGATGAAAATTCTCTTCTCTGTTCATTTAAATTGTCTAAACTATACCCGCCATACCTCTCCAACACAGCCGGATCTTTGTCTCAATAGACCTTTTGCTTAATTACCTAAGCATCAAGGAGAATGCAGAGAATCTAGTTCTACGCGCCGCACGTGCTGGCGACTGCAGCAGTAACAGTTGTGAAGCGAGAACCTAAAACAAAAGGCATCATGCACGCTCGTTTATCAACTTGTTATATTGGTCATTTACTTCGAACCTTGTATGAAGCCGAGCGCGTGCGGTGCGCTGACCAACATTCCCAGGATTCACCTTGATGCTCGGATAATTTAGCGATAGGTCTATTTAGGGAACCTTCATTGGCGCTTTGCTTAAGCTGATGACATCTGGCCATTTTGTTCCGAATGCTTATTTTAATTTTTTTGTTCTTAAAGCGCGTGAAATAGCATCTCCCTACCCGCGCTCTTGGCGCGGCCTCTGCTACAGCGATATCTCGTTTTCGATGATTTTTTGCATTTTTGCTTGTGAGCGCTTGCTGCCGGCATCGGGTACTACAAAGGATGGCATTAGCCTAAACCGAGGGCCATCGAGGCATCCTATGTCTATTTTGCGAGGGCCATCGAGCCGCACGTGCAACATTCGAAGGGCAGTTTTAGTTTCTTTGTTTTCAACTTGAAGTAACAGCAAATTAACGTAAGCTCTTCGGAAGGCTGTTTTGCATGTAATATTCTATTTTCCTCGGCATGCAAATGAGCGGCTGAGTCCAGAGTTCGCGACTGCTGGCCCGAGTAGATCGCGAATCCCGTCGTATGCCGCGTCTCGCGTCGGCGTCCAGATTCTCCGCGAGAACTTAAGATTATTTGCATAATTATCCTGCACGTATATATTGCTCGCAAAACCTCCTTGCGCTCTTTGAATAGCTAGCAAATATGCAAAACTTCTTCCTCAAACAAACAAAGAAAAATTCGTTTCCCGCGTGTATGTTCTAGAAAACTCGACCTCACCATCAGAGAACACCCATCTGTATACTGATTAGTGTAGCACGGTGCGGTATTTTATTCACGGGTTCACGCACTACTAAAGGCGGCGTGCGCGACCAAAAGCGTCGCTTGGTCGGCCTTCCACATATCGGCCAAACGCTCACTGTGACGTCATGAGTACGATAAATTCAACGTTTATCAATGGACATGAGAAGAATATCAGACCGTCGTCAACCTTCGGCGATGTTGGTTTAAGGACGCACTGAAACCAAGCTTCCACTCTGCGTTTTCCACACACCGTCAAAATTGTTTTCCTGACAATCGGTAACCCTGGTCGTGACGTCACAAACGAAAATTGCAAGAGGGAGTCACCGAAACATCTCGTCGCCAGTAGTCACTGACGGCTTAGGAAACGCAGGGCATGGTTTATTATGTCTTACGCTCCCTGCTTTGTGATCGGTTCTTTAGCGTTACTATTGGTTATTACCGCTATCTGATTGGATGTGCAGCAATTACGTGATGCATAGGTGAAGACACGTCCTGCAGTTCTTAAGCTTTAAGTTACTACAGTAAATAAGTATAAACTTAAAAGTCAGCAAGACTGTTGGATTAACTTAAAAAAAGAACGTATAATGTGGAGCATGTTATTTTCTCTTTACAGCCAAAAAGGTTGCGGCATTAGCATATAAAAGCGCCAAAGAGCGAAACACGAAGTACCTGTGAAATAGCTGTGTACACCCGTGAATCACAGCTACTTTTTCGTTGTTCCGCAGCAGTCACTCTCTCCCATGTCTTGACTCTCTCGCATGCTGTTGACCGACCTTACAACCCAGTAGCTTCCACCCCCTCCAACCCCCCCCTCCCCCACCGTCAACCACCCCCAACCATAATTAACATAAAAAAGCATAACACTTATTGCTTTTGAAATCGAGACAATGGTAAATGTTAAGGCTGCTTTGATTGTACTCAATTAATTCTGCATGAGCAGTAAAAACATTAATTTAAGCTGAGACGCTACGTCGCTATTGCTAAAGGTTCGATACAAGCCTCAATCGGTGAGCTCTAAGAGGTCGTGAAGTGAAATACACAACTTTTTTTTTTTTTCTTTTATAGAAGGTAATTGGAAACGTTTAGGAAGGCCCACATGAAGGAGTAAAGTCAAGGATGATTACGGACAAATAAAAATAAAAAACGCGCTATATGTTGATTAGCTTAGTGCGGAAAAACCGCGAATTACTTGTTTTCCGCGTTTCCACTCGGCTTTATATGAACAGTAATTACAGTTGGCAGAATTTCCTCCGACTCTTCGTAAGTGTGTCTGTTTCTTGCGTTCTGTTCCTTCTCCGACAACGTAGGCGTGCCTGAGCCCAAGGTCACGTGGTGGCGCGATGCGAGCACGCAGCAGCCCAGCAGGGCGGACAGCTCGTCCCACGGCGTGACCCGATCCACGCTGCAAGTGACGCAGCTGCACAGGCGGGACCTCAACGCCAGCCTCACGTGCAGGGCGTCCGACCAGAACGGGACCTACGCCGTCGCACCGTCGGTTAGCCTCGACCTTTACCATGAGTGGAGACTCCCGCCCTGTGCTCGTATATCCTCCCGCCAAAGGAAAAAAGTTATTGACACAGACATTTGCCTCTAAAGTTCTATATTCAATTAAACGCACTGCTTAAAATTCGATTGTTTAAGTGTGTTTAGAAGACATTAAACAGTCGCTTTCGGAGGGTGAAGAAGAAAAAACAAATGTAATCAATTTTCCTGCTATATTTAGCGGGCAAAATCATTTGGGGCACTGGTCATGTGATGTCAATTTCCCCACTAAATTTGGCGTGGAAAGTAACTTCTCCTATATGTCACGTGACATCAGGCCACGAGGCGTGAATTCTTTCGCTGAACTTAAGTGGGCAACTGACCTGGTGTATTGGTCTCGTGGCGTCACGTCGCATGACGTCAATTTTTCATTCTAAATTTAATGTGAAATGCACTGACGGACGAACGGGCGGACAAAATTTTGAGATTAGGGGGTTTCGTTAAACGAGCATTTAATACTTTAACCCTCGCACGCACGTTGCGAGGCCTGGTCAGAGAAAACACCAACTGAGCTCTCGTATATCAATCTGCCTTTGTGACGCCTCCAGTACACTGTTAAGTTTAGAGTATGAGGAGAAAACAAAATTTAAAATAGAACCTTTTGAGCTTTTTTTGTTGTTTTTTTATGTATAAAACATCTCAAACCTACATTTTATTCGAAACGCTGCGAGGTCTGCAGACTGGGGCTAAAGCGAAAATGCTTAGAAATTTGTGAGGATCAGTTTCAGCGTATTTCTTGTCTAATTGGTTTGTCCGAAAATGTGCACAGACAACGTAAAATAGGAAACAAGGCGCCATCGGGCCCCGATTGCCTCTGCGAGGGGCACTTTGCCACGGTAGCATTTAAGGAGATAGTTGTAGTACGACTTATTTGTATTGTTCTAACATGAACGCAGGAGTACAAGAGACCTCGAACACTCATATTGCGTTCCGAGAGATTTCACATTTAAATATGAGCGGCGTGTAGCCAACCTCGACAGTCTCCATGCCGATGTAAAAACGGGCCTGCATAGGTAGCTAGACTTCATATGTGTATAGGTCAAATTGACTCTCTGTAAGGGCTCGTTCACACACTTGCAGACCGTATAGGACTGGCTGAGACGAGACCAATTTTAAGCCTCTTGCCACAGCTTAGGACCTGCTCCGCAGCAGCGCATCTGGTCTTACGCCGTCGCAAGAGGCTTAAAAACCGGTCTTGTCTCACTCGGTCGTACTCGGTTGCAACTGCGTAAACGGGCCTTAAGTTGTAGATACGAGGTAGCGTTGCTTACATGTGCGATTCTACTTGCGATTTGCAGTTGCGACGTCTATCGGAGCAGCTGATGTTCCCGCATCTTTTGAAATCTGAGCTACGTCGCAACTAATAATTGCGAGCAGAATCGCGACGCGCGAATGAAGCGTTGGCACGCATTCTGCGGCCTTCGCACAAATGGAGACGCCATTCACGCAAAGTGTTAGCAATGTACTGATCCTTGTTCTTTTAAATCAGGCCACTAAAGTAGTCTGACTTCACTAGAAAGAAGTATATTTAACAATCTCAATGCGAAAAAAGCACGAAGACTCAGACCGACGCCAACAACAATGCACCCTAATGCGCCAAGAAACTGAAGTAGAGGAGGAGATGGAGAGCGTGCGGTTACGTCTGAACGCCGAGCTCTGATTGGAATGATTAGTGGGTAGACAGAAAGCTACAGTGCCTTTGTCTCCACTGCACTCGTCGAACGCGTTTGAATGCAGAAGCCATACGCTGGACGCCTGCGTTCCGTGCTCTAACGCGTCCGACGAGTTCAATGGAGACAAAGATATCTGGCTTTAGGTCTACCCCGTTAATCATTCGATCAAGAGCTCGGCGTTCTAACCTCGCCGCACGCTTACGTGTCCTCCTCTCTCTCACTTTCACGGCGCATAGTTTGCTGATAGGTGGGCCGCGCTTTTTCGGGTGGGTGGATGGGTGGGGCCACGCTTTTTGATTTCACACCCGATGGCACTGATGCTGCGGCGGTGCTGGCGTCGCTAGAAGCACTCCGGGTTTGTCTTGGAAATATGAGCTGGTACATACACGGTTGTGGCGTGAATGTGGCTGAGCTCGAGCAGCTGCCAGCGCTTGGGCTCTCGTGCGCTCCTCGGTGAAAGACCAGTGTGTGCCAGAGCGTGGATTGTCTCACGAGATTGGATTAAATTCATCCTGGCCTCGGCAAACCTTCGGCTCCATGTATTATTCCTTCTCCCAAACCCCCCCCCCCTGTCTGGTGGAGGTGCGGCATTGACACCCCTGCGTTCTTTGTCACCTTCGAATTTGACGTCACCAAGTCCCGCCCTCAGGCATCGCCAATCTGGAACCGCGAAGCCCCACTCTACCTAGTCTCGCCATGACAACCTGACTGCCACCGACCCAGATGACGTCTTCACTGGTGACAGGAGCCTCGCTCATGCAGACCCCGGCACCTACCTCAACTTTGACAGGTTCGATACCATCAAACCCCACCTGCGATCCTTCTGACTTCACCCGTACGAGCGACTCACCCTGCAATGCCGCTCATCTGCTTGCCCTCCCATCTCCGGGACCCCCGAGGTTTCTCAGGGCACGGTGATGAAGAAATAGAGAAATGGGCTGACGTCTCCACTCGGGTGAGTTTACACAACCGCTGGGATGACCCAACCGAGCTCGCAAATATAATTTTTTTATCTCCGCGATGTTGCGAAGATGTCGTTTCTTGACCATGAAACAATAATGTCTTCATGAGTTCCATGAAACAATAATGTCTTCATGAGACTTATGTTTCTCCCGGATTGAAGAAATATTTGGTCGTCCTGGAGACCGCAAGGCAAGTTTGCAAGAAACTCGCAACACGCTCACAGCTCCTCTCTGAAGGCTACACATCTTAAATAGAGGATGTACTGACCCTGTGCAAATAAACTGTTCCCAACATTCCAGAAGCAGACGGGGTACGACATGTGCTCAACGAGATTGCATACGAGGCCGTAAACCTCTTTGTCCTGCAGCCTCCCGTTGATGCCACAGAAGTCGTAACCATATGTCAATGGCTGAAGGCAGTTCACAGAAAACACACACATCGCTATCTGAAGCCGTCATACTCCCGATTTCACAAAATAACAGCACCTTTGAAGAAACCATACGCCAAATTGTCCGCGAAGAGCAGACTCGATTTTTTACTGCAGCAACAACTGTAGTGACAGGCGCTTCGCAACACATTCGGAATCTCATCCGAACAGAGCAGACACAGTCAGCCACCGCGCCATGTTTACCTGTAATCACGCCTCCCCAACCAGCTAAGGTTTTTCTGAGACCACCTAATCCGGCAATGCAACACCCAAAAGTTGCCACTTTGATGACTACCCCTTCACATAGCAGCGCCCGCAATCCCCGTGGCGAACACCAGACAATCATCCCATCTGCTTTTACGACATGTAGAATACGGGAGATAAAAAACGATTTTGTAGACGCCGTCGAGCCAACGAAGATTGCAACTGGCAGCCGCCGGTCGCAACCCGCGCCGGGATGCACACCATGGCCCCTCTCCTCCTCTAACTCTTAGATCATATACAAAATCAACCCTACGCTGACCTCTGTCGTCCTAGAGCCTACCCGAGGAATCCCCGACCGCAGTCGCGATCTCCGTACCGGCGTCGTCATGCACCCTCTCCCGTAACTACTGGGCTTTCTCGCACATTTCTTTTTCACTCGGAAAGCTAACGTTTGCGATTTCCGGAGGTGAAATTGACAGCCATTGAATAATAACAAACCCTCCATCTACACTAAGGAACTTTATTTACGTTAAAATTAATTATGCTTGTGTTTACGCGCGTGTAGATTCTGGAGCAGCTGTCTCTGTTATGCATCAAGATGTCTTCAATATACTACGCAAGATCGATTGCCACCGATAACTGACGTGTTGCGAGTTGCCGAAACAAAGTTCAATACATGTCACTGCCTGCTGTACTGCTATACTCGTCATTTAAGGACAAGACCAAACCATCGAATTCCTCCTGCTGCTGCAATGTACGTGCGATATTCTTCTGGGGTGGGTCTTTTTAAACACAGCTCAAGCTCTTGTGGATTGTGCCATTTCAGATATTTGAACAGTTGAAACGCCGAATTCGGCACATTCCACCCTATTTGCACCCATCAGGCTCCGCACGCCCGATGACATCCTCTCACCATGTGCTACAACTTTGGTCAGTGGTCAGCATATCGTCCCCTTTAAACATTTCCGCCGATATCCTTCTGGAGCCGCACAGCGCACTCTTTTACACGCAAGGGCTTGGTTCTTCCTCATTGTACAGCACCATTGCAACACAGGAAAAACCAGCATCCGTATTTCCTATGGCGGCCATCTATTCCTTCTTCTTCAAAGAATTTTCGCTGGCCCGCGCCCCACTCTTCCAGGACACAAGCATAAGCTGCAATAGCTCCAGACTCTTCCACGACCTAACGGAAAAAGTTGAGATCACCGTCGTCACCGGCGGAACTTTTCCAATATCATTGATATATCCTTAACTTCAGAGCAGCAGTATCAGCACTTCTCTATGCTGCAAAGCTATAAAGCCCCATTCGATCATCAGTTATCTGTTCTGAGCAAAAATACTGCTGCGGAACATCTCATAGAAACATAAGACACTCCACCTGTACGAAACCGGCCACACCGTGTATCTCTCACAGAGCAAGAACTAATTTAACTACACGTCGATGACATGATTGTCCAAGGCATGGTCCGAACTTCTTGAAGTTCCTGGTCGCCACCAGTAGCGCTTATAAAAAATGCATCAATTTGTTGTTACGTTAACTACCGCCGCTTCAACAAGATTACACGAAAGGACTTATACCCACTACCCCGAATTCACGACATCTTGGACACACTACAAGGATCCGCTTTTTATTTGTACCTTGATTTGCGTTTTCGACACTGGCAGATTCCGATCGCCCAACAACAAAGAGCAAAAACAGCATTCGCCATTTTTGACGGCCTCTCCGAATTCAACGTAATGACTTTTGGTCTCTCCAATGCCCCAGCTACTTTTGAAAGTATGATTGACTCGTACTTTCTGGCATTAAATAGAACACTTGTTTGTGCTATCTCCACAACATCGTGTTTTTTCTGCTACGTTTGAGGAACATCTATCACGACTGTCCCAAGTGCCTTTGTGCATCACAACGCGGGCCTCCAACTAAATAAGCGATATGCCATTTCGCTGCGAGAAAGGCAAGAAGGCTCGGTCACATTATTACCCGCGATTGCGCAGCTCCTGATCCCGACAAATGTCGGACAGTGATTGATTTTTGACTCCGCAAAATATAAATGAACTGCGAAGCTTTCTAGGAATCCCGCCTGCGTCGATGCCATGCCATCTCATCGTCGCAGTCTTGCGTCACAACCCATCCTGTGCCATGTCAACCTTCTTGCGTCCACTCGCATTCACATGGGCACCAGTTGCCATGGATTCGAGCCATGCTTATAAAAATCAGCAGAACCCATCCTTTGGGAATGATTATCTACGTTAATGCGAATAGCATCAAACGGTGCGGAGTTATGCGCGTTCGTCAGGTGGCCGGCACACTCTAGATACGCCAGCCCACTCTTGAGGCGATTCTAAATTTGTTGACACTTTCACAGCCCTGCGCACGATCTCCGCAGCCCAGCACGTGCGTTTGTGTCACTTAGGAAGGCGAGCAAAGCACGCGCCATACGCACAAACACTCAAAATGGTACCGACCAGACTTTCTGGCGTCTCAGCTAGTCTCAACCAACGGTACTCTAAACGGTTGTTTATATCTTTACCATAGGACGCGCTTTACAGCGCTGTCACAGCTACCGGTGCGCGCGCGTTCCATGCACGAGGGCTCATTCCGCTCTCGTGAGGCTGAGCACGGCCGCTACATCACCCTCTCCCGAGCGCGGGGAGGGTGAGCTAGCGGCCGTGCTCCCTCACGAGAGCGGAATGAGCCCTCGTGCATGGAACGCGCGCACCAGTAGCTGTGACAGCGCTGTAGCGGTCTATGGTAAAGATATGAACAACCGTTTAGAAGTGCGTTGAATGACTGCCTTCATAGCTCTGCAATAAAAGAAAAAAAACTGCCTTCATAGCTCTGTGGTTAGCGCGTCTGCCTGCTGATCAAAGGGTCAACGGTTCGAATCCCAGCCGGCGCCGGTCTTTTTTATTTATTTATCGACCCGCGGCGTAAGAGGTTAGATAGTCAGATAGATAGATACATAGACGAAAAGTGCGTGAAGTAGCCAAAGAATGCTATTCGCATTTTCGCATTAATATTCGCATTAAAAATGCTCATACCTTTTAACCAAGAACAAGCCATCGCATGTGCTAACCGCACTTTGAACAAACCAGAAATAAACTATACTAAAACAGAGCGTCAGTGCCTTGCTCTCGTCTGGGCTATCACTGCATTTCTCCCCTATCTTTACAGCCGGCATTTCGAAGTCGTAAGTGGCCACCACGCTCTCTTCTGGCTCTCCTTCCTCAAAAGCATATCCGGCCGTCTTGGTTGATGGACCCCTCAAATCCAAGAATACGTTTCGCAGTCAGTTACAAATCAGGGCGAAAGCACAGCGACGCGGATGGGCTCTCCCGCTATCCCCCTCGCCCAAGAGAACCACGTGTTGTTTCATTTCCCTCCACCGACTCGAACCCGGTACTTGCTACAATCTCCCTGACAGCTTCGGTGCTGCTCTGCTCGCAGACCCCTGCATTCGGCCCATCTTTGAACACATCAATGGAATAAAACTCTCCGACAAACCGTCGATATCTGAAAAAGACCACTATTCACCTGACGACCAGCGTTGGCTTCTGATAGTTCTATCCTCACAACGTCAAAATATTTTACGGTACTTTCATGAGCACCCACAGCCGTTCATTTTGGCTGCTAAGGCCAATGCTAGAATTCGACAGAGTTATTTTTGGCTGGGAATGTATCGCACATTTGAGAACTACGTTCAGTTATGTGCTCCATGTCATTGTTGCAAACGGCCCTCATAACTCGCCAGTATACTTATCAAATCCATTAACACACCACGACATTCATTCTAGGTAGTGGGCATTGACATTGATGGCCACTACCTTTATCCACAACAGCACCAATATATCGTTGCAGCAATTGACCACGAGACGCGAAACGCAGAGACCACACCCGCTTAGTGACGCCACAGCTGAAGCCATTGCTCCTCTTATTCTTAACAACGTCCTCCTACGCCACGGTTCTCCTAGAGCCACCATTAGCAACCATGAGATATCGTTTTTATCTCGATATTCCACGGCTTCAATAGCTATATATTCAATATAACTATTGAAGTCATACTACATGCCTCCAAGTTCGATCACCACTTAACATCATCTTACCACCCCAAACCAACGGCCTCACGGAACTCTTCAACAATACTTCTGCGGACATGCTCTTCATGTACATCTCGGAGACCCACTTCGAACTGGTACACAATGCTATCCTTCATCAGGTTCACCTATGACATAGTCTATGACCGAATTCACATCCCTTTACTTGCTGCATGCCCGTGAGGCCCTCTACCGCGCTGGAGTCTATTCTAGCTTACCCACTTTACTTCGCGGGTGAAGAAACCCTTTCGCAAGCCTCCTACCATACCGAAGCTTGTCTACAACCTGCCCGCACTTGTAACTTGCTCCACCAACAAGCATCAAATGGTACATCGATGAGCGACATCAAGATCAACAATTTGCTCCTGATAACCGCGTGCTCATGTACTTCCTTCTCCATAAACTTGGTCGCGGCGAAAAGCTTCTCTCAAAATAAAGAGGGCCCCTACCGTGTTATTCACCAGACATCACCTGTAAACTACCTCGTGGATCCTGAGCTGCCATCAATGAACCGGCGCACCCAGGGTCAACACGTCGTCCACGTCAGCCGCGTCAAGCTCTTCACGCCTCGCCAACCCACCTCTTGACTACCAAGTTCACTCATTCGGAAAGGAAGGCCTTCTCCGACGTGGGAGCATTTGTGACGTGAAAGTGGCGAGCCCGGCGCTGCCAGCTTGGGCGCTGATGCGCTCGATAGGCAGTGCATGCCACAGCGTAGATCGTGTCACGGGATTAGATTAGATTCAGCATGTCCTCGGCAAACCGTCGGCTCCGTGTATTATTCCTTCTCCCAAAACACCCTCACAATATCACCAAAGCTCACGAATGTAGTGTTAATGATTCGCCTTCGCAAGTAAGTTTTGAGGTGACTGTAGTTACGTTTCACTGTGTGGTTATTCTACGCGTGTTTAAAATGCTTTATGCCGTAAAATAAAACAATTGTCAGTACTCGTGTTTAGGCGAGCTGCTTGTTCGGTAATATAAGTGTTGAAATAAAATCTTTAAAAAATGTATCTTTTGTTTTAAACGATCATTTTTATATGACCGCGGAGAGAATAAAAAACTTGGAAAAAGTTCAGTGAGTTTTGCAGAACCTTTCTTTCTTCAAATAAGCCTCTTGGCCAACCCAGACAATTCAAGCTGCGTGACCTGTCAACAACAAACTTCTGGGATTGTTTACTTTGATTTTAGATTTTTTATCTAAGAAAGCTTGCATTTTTTTAAATGGGTTCACCGCGCGCGACAGCAGAGTAGAACTGCGCGAAACTCAGGCTTTTATTTCTCACTGGCGTTTCTTTCTGCAGATCCCCGTAAAAGCCGAGATCGCCCATTTTCATTTAGACCTCGCCAAATCCCTAAAATTCGTGTCGATGTCTTTCCTGAATCACCGAGCGTCGCAGCAAAATCATTTCTATTGACTAGCGCTAATCCTCCGGCGGATCTTCAGCCTCTAGCGTGAAAAGAAAAACACCCGGCGCCCGTTGACCCTTTGCGGGCAACGGGTTTAATTAGTGTGCTTGGATGATAACGTGTAGGCGTGGCCACACAGCGTACGCGGGGTAATACTAGAAATATTAGGGAGTTATATTAGATCGTTCATGGCGAAATGTGTAACCTGCTTTTGATGTAGACTTCGTATAAATATTAACTCCATACATTTTTTAAATAACGCCTATCTTCATTAGAGTCATGCATAAGCGCGGAAAGCTAGAGTTCCTTGTTGCAGTGTTGCAGCGTAAAGGTGCTAAGTCAGATATCTGCAAATTACCAACGCGTAATCCAGAGATTTTTTTCTTTTTTTTCGTATAGCTTTATATCAAGGAAGACACGTTCTTACATGGAAGTGCAAAGCAGGAGAGTTATAGGCTACGCAGATTGCCACAAAAAAGTCTCTTCTGTACCGCACCATTTTTTAATATTTTATTTATTTATTTAAAGACGGTATTGATCGAAATTTATTGACAACTTATTTTCCTTAGAACTCGCCAAGTGGGGACAGCTCACATTCTAGGAAAAGTGGACACCTTTTACTCGTTGTGATGTCGCGCCACCTTCCTACACTCTTTAAAAAAAGCGTCACAATGACTCCCTTTGGGGGGTATTTGCGCGCTACAGATTTGACACCTCCACGACTCCAGTTTGTAGAGTCACTTGACTCTTGTTTAAAAAGAGTCCTGCGACTCTCATCACACTGGAGTCATGGTAGTGTATGGGCGACTCCAGGTGACGTAGTCAACTGCGACTCTTTAACGACTCTTATCCAACTTAGAAAAAGAGTCACAGGACTCCTTCGTGGTAATCCCCGTGACACTGTAACAAGAGTTGTGAGGACCCTCCTTTTATGAAGAGTCCCCCGACTCCTATCGCAAAAGAGTCATGGAAGTGTATGAGCGACTCTCCGAAAGATAGTCAGTGCTGACTGTCACCCTGTCTGGAGTATAGCAGCCCTAGTCAAGTGTCAGTTTGTTGAAGAAAGGAGGTATATTGTGATCGTTAGGAGACTTCTTGCCGACTGCGAGATTCAACTTTGATTTCCCTAAAAAAAGAGTAGTACATCAACTGTGCGAAAGTATAAAAGTTGAAATGGAAACTTCGATTCCACCTAAAAGAAGCGGTAACATCAATTGTCTGCAAGTGTAAACGTCGAAATGAGAACTAATATCTTGCAATTTCCTTTCCTGAAACATGGAAAATGAACGATGATGGTCTTAACGATGCTGAACTGAATGCTGCTCTAAAATTTATCATGAAACACAACAGAAGCTTTCAGGACAGCATTCTTTTGTTACATTGGAATTTGCACACAACAAAAAAAGTGAAAGTTTTTTTTTAATCGGCAGCTCAACTTTTTATTAGTTTGATTGCACTTATCATTTACAATAGGTTGTATATTTTTTATCACATGTCTGGACTATTGGCAAGAGCTGGTGTGAAGCAGCATGTTCTGCTGCTTCATGCCTGCTTTGAGTGGACAGGTGGGTGGCAATAAATTGCAGGAATCTTCAAATTGAACAATAAAAATAGCTGTTTTGTCTCAGCTCATATCACTGCCATTTGTGCACATGCAACTTCATGAGTCCTACCGTGCAGGTACTGTAAAACAAACCACAAGTATTTAAAACAATTACTTTATTAGAAACTAATGCGATACATATTGGCTCAAAAGCCTGCTTCGGCTTATCACAGGTGTTTTATCACAATAACTAAACAAATAACATCATAAGAAATAATACTAATACACAAAACTGGTTTAATTATTAGACAAGAATGAAAATAAATTACAACGACAAGTTTTGTGAAGGCTTGCTTTGCCTGCTTGGTGTTGCAGGATTAAATTAGAATAAAAATAAATTACAATAAGTTTCCTAAAGGCTTGTCTTGCCTGCTTGCTGTTTTTTTCAAAGCTTTGTTTTTCTTTCTGCAGTTTTTTTCTTTTATGGTTTGTATCCTCAGATCAACAGATGCACAAAAAAAAATCTAACAGAAGTTTGGATACACAATGGAACACACAAACCTTTGTATTATAGCTGGAATATTCACCAAATACATATGGAAAACATTAAAACAGTAACTGTTATTGATAATTTTTTCCCCGTTCTAGGAATGTGCTTCGAGTGCTGTCAACTTTCACAGCTCTCACCGAAATCTTTGTATTTTTTTACCCATGAGGCGCTCAAGGACAAAAAGTGTGCTTCGTCGATTCCCCCCCCCCTCCACATACTGACCTTTCTACACTCAGTACATGGCAAATACCAGAGATTCCTGCCGAAAAAGTTCAGGACGTCGATTCATAGGTCCTCGCAGACAACGCACATGCTGCCAGATGTCCATGGGTGCTTTCCAGTGAAAAGTAACGTCGGGTTCCCGAAAGTCTTTTCTGGGTCCTGGGAGAAAAAAAAGCCAATGATAAGAAATAATTTCTGGAAGTCAGACGAAGTTGTAGGTGAGCAAAGTAAATTTGTCGAGGACATGTTAAGTGCCCACAGTGTCATAGATGGAAAGTCAATGCAGCAGAGTGAAGACAAGTGAGGCAGACGCCCGTTGCTGCCTTTCTATATTTCGCTTTCCCCAATTCTCACTTGATTATGAAGTGTTTCGTACGGTGGAACCAGTGCATCAGGGTGTCTACCAAACTACTGATTTCAAATTCCCTGACTTTTCTAGAATTTCCCTAGACTATTTTGATAAAAACTTCCTGACCACTTCTGGGTCGAAGGATCATATTTCGGAAACGTTATTCAGCATAGACATGCCCATGCGCAACCGTCAAGCTTTGTTCCGCATCGCCGTTCCACTTTCACTGGTCATTTTCCCTGATGAAGCCAACTTTTTGACGATTTCCCTGAGAATTCCAGGTTGGTAGACACCCTGATGATGTATCAGGTTACAGATGGACACCACAAAAATGTAGACCATTGCATTCAAAATTATTTTAGCCATCAGGAGGAACCTAAAATATTCCCATGGAGAGAGATTGAGAGCGGAGGTGCGGGGGAAGCTGCTGCTGCTACTGTCACCTTTTTTGTTTTAAATATCAATTTAAGGCTCAAAGGGAACGTAAGTAATACATCAGTAAGTGCACTGAGAGCACTTGAAGCACAAAGGGCACGGTCCTTACTGAGGAAACACGGGAGGGTACAAAGTCTAGCTCTACCTGTTCTGCAGCACCCTGCATAAGCTAGGTGCTAGGCAAGACTGGGGCTTATCTGCTGAGAGTGTCTAGTGAAGTGAAGTGAAAGTTTATTGGGATTTTCACGGGCCAAGCCCGGTAGGGAGGTAGTGGCAAAAGGCATTTCTGCCTGACTGGGCCTCTACCCCCGCAGTTTACAGAAGTGCAAAAGGTGGCATGGTATATAGCTTTGTAGCATTCTTTTCTGCCTAAATATACATGCCTGTGTACGTAAAATACATTTCATGCAACACATTAAACAAATATTTCATTCCACACCGCAAAATAAAGAAACAATACTCAGCAGTTTTAGTATCCACATGTCCAGTGGTTGACCCAAGGTAACCAAAAAACAAACAAAAACAAAACAATTCTACAACGCGTAACAGATGTCTTTGTCTGTAAGTATTTGTTTAATCTCTTTCTTGTATTTAAAAATGACTGTGTAAAATCAGTGTAATCTTCCATAGTGTTTAGTAATGCAGGAACCTGATAATTAATTTTCTGTTTTCCATAGTTTGTACGCACCTTAAGAGTTCTACGTTTACTATTTCTCAATAGATAAAGTTGTGAAGCAGATTCATTCACTCGGTAGAGTTTTTTTTTGTGTATTGTCTGCATAAGTTTCAAATAGTAGATTTGATTTGCTTTGAGCATGTTATGCTTAGTAAAATAAGGACTGCTATGAAATTCACGAATATTACCATGGTAGTTTTCAAAAATTCGCAAAACCTTTTTTGAAGTATGATTAGTTTATCATAGTTTGTAGACGTGGTTGTTCCCCATACCATAATTCCATAACAGAGCCTCGAGTAAAACAGGGAGTAATATAAGTTTTTGGTAAGCCAATTGGGTATTAAGTTTGCTATTTTATACATGCATCCGACCACTCTTGATAATTCCCCCTTAATTTGTTAATGTGAGTTGTCCAAGTCAGTTCTTCATTGAACCAGACTCCAAGAAACCTTTGTTCTTCTACTTGAGCTATTGGGAGGCCATTGAATTGTAGATGTAGTTGGTTATTGTCAGGTTTGTTTATAGGTCTAAATATTATATATTTTGTTTTTTCTGCATTAAGTTTGAGTTCGTTTTCTTCCAACCATTTTGATAGCTTCACAGGGTAATCATTAGCCTGTTGTTGTAAGGATGCTTTTGTGTTGCTATTGAAGAAGACATTTGTATCGTCAGCATACATTACGAGATGAGGAGAATTGGGAATATCGGTTATGTCGTTTATATACACGAGGAAATGTATAGTCAAAGAAAGCGTAATGAAATTTTTTGCTGGGCAAGCTGCATCGTGGCTACAATGAAAAAAGAGTGCATTAAGACAGGGACAAAGAAGGAAGGAAAGACGTTTTTTTCTGAATAAACTAGTTGGTAGTGAGCACTTGTTTCTTCCTTTCTCGTCCCCGTCTTATTGTGCTCCCTTTTTAGTTGTAACGAAAGCAAGCCACGAAGGAATTTAGAGAGGGCTAAAAGCTTGCTTTAACATCTGTGTGCATGTGAGGGAACGCTTCATGTACAAGGCCTACTACAAGGTAGTAATCATCACAATTTTCCATCTGAGTAACAAAATAATGCATCTCTGCATTACAAAGTATCCTATAACTTTTCGTGTGCTGTACCGATATAGACATCTTTTGCACGCAGAAATGGCTGGAAGCTAAAACTAATAGTAATTT
Source organism: Ixodes ricinus (assembly GCA_037355805.1). NCBI lineage: Eukaryota > Metazoa > Arthropoda > Arachnida > Ixodida > Ixodidae > Ixodes > Ixodes ricinus. The sequence goes on from JAZHYW010005494.1 coordinate 75,916, forward strand.
GTTTATCACCTTTGCTTAGATAAATGTTACTAAAGTTTGGCAGGAAAGAACCGCCTTCGAATATGAGCCCGAATCTGGTCTTTGGTTTGTTTCAAGTCATGGCCAAGTACTCCTAATAAAATATTGAAATAACCAGTTGAGAAGACAGTGGATGATACTTATCTCACTTGGTCTCCAGCTTTAAAAAAATATGTTTACAGATTGGCATAACGAAAACACCCTTTCAAACAGATTTATCTTAAACAATCATAGTTACATGTGATTTATCTTTAACACGAGTAGTTACATCGACCACGCAAACGGCACTGCTTTCCTCCGCTCTTGTCACTTCCCCTATCCTGTTTTCTTTTGTGAAGATCGGCATCGATAAGAACAGCGTAGGTCTCGGCGACAGCAAACAGAGCTTGTTAGTGGTTGTCCGCAGCAATTTAATCATAGGTCTAACCCTCTTTTTTAAGAATGCAAGCAAAAAGATGCTTTCCCCTGCAAAACAAAAAAAGGAGTAAAGTGGATAGCAGTACGACCATACAATTTAAAACGAGCGTGTTGGTCAATAGATACAAAACTTGAAAGTATAAAACAGCGAGGACGAGGACGGGAACAGGACATCTTTCACCTGAAAGATGTCCTGTACCCGTCCTCGTCCTCGCTGTTTTATACTTTCAGGTTTTGTACGACCATAGCAACTTTATACTCACAAAGCCTGCCAGTTTGACGACGGAGTCATAGAGTGCCAGGTCACAGATTTGGAGCGTGAGGATTTGGTAGCACAGAGCATGAAAGAGCCATTCCTCAGGGAACCTGGACGTCAGCGAACAGCTTTTGCAGTGGCGAGGACCCGAAACATACTTCTTTTGTGTTTCGCCTCCGCTGCGGCGAGACTCTTCTCCGTTGTATGCCACTCCACCTTTTCCATTTCGGCGGTCGCTTCTCGTGGCAATCTGCCAGGCTTTGTCAGTATAAAGGAGGCTATGGTACGACATATGCTGGTGCTCTGTAGTGGGGCGCAATCCTGCTGTGTATTCTTTGGGCAGCCCCTTAGTCCGCAGAACTCTGAGAATGTACAGGTTATCTATCCCACCTGTGACATCATCTGCAACCTGTGATATCACCTGCAACTCGCAAACTTCAGTGCTGCATTGGATTGTTTACAGCAAGGCATGCAAGTGAGTCATGTTTTTTTATACGCAAAACTTTCAAATGGCCTAATTGTTTACCTCGGCAAAAACTGCACGGTTCGGGGCACAGCCACGCAGGCGGCAAGGCGTTGACACCAAGAGGTCCCGTTCCCTTCCCCTCGCTGGCTCTTGTGGTACCCTCGCTGGCTCTTGTGGTAC
>JAZHYW010005496.1:0-37827 GCA_037355805.1 Ixodes ricinus
TTCCAATACAACACCTCCGTAGAAGGCAGCGTGAGTTGCTGGTCCGACCTGTCGGTGTCCGTATGTCTTGTGGGGATAGGTCGTACAACCAGTGAAAACTCCCTCGGTGGAAGTGCGGATCAATGTTTCGTGGCCGATGCCGACGATGTTTCAGGACACTACGGGCGCCTGTACCACAATTTTCAATCAACAGTCAAAGTAGCACGAAGGAATCTGGTCACTACGGAGGCTGCCCTTCCTTTCTGGGGGGCAGGGCTTGCCCCGCGCCAGGCTAGGTGGCGGGCCCGCTGCGCGAGCGCCGGCTCGATGTTTACGTTAGCGTCACGTTCTGAGGAGTTCACGGAGAGTCGACTGCTCTCGTCGGAGGTTGAAACGGGATCCCAGAGACGTGGCGAAAACGATATTGTTGGGAGTTAAAAGGTATGTTCGTCGTCGCTTGTCCCTGAGTTTGCTTTGTTCCTTCTCGTCAACTTTATCAACACGCTTTACACCCCAAAGCGATGAAAGTGAAATGCGGCTCATACATTGGGCACGAGCGTACTTAATTTGGTGATCGTGCATCGGCTCTGATCTTCGATGAAGTTAACCAAAGTTAAGTGTTTTCTAAATATTTGCAAAAGTTTTGTTTTCACACTAGCATTAAAATTAACTCCCTAAAATGCTAAAATCATAGCTTGCAAAAACTCCTACTGGTTCAGATTTAGAGTCCATAAATATTATTTTCGATAAACGACAGACGTCAATCGAAATCAACCGATAAAAAAAAAACATGCCATGTTTCCTTTTGATGCACATACGAAAACTTTTTTTCTGAGCTTACCGATAGGCTTGGTCTTGCCCCGGTTTCGAGCAGAGACCGTTCATGCATACGTCGATGTTTATTTCGGTTAATTAACGCACACACATTTCCCATATTGTCCTATCCGCCCAGAGTTATATATTTCTGGATTAAGACTTTGGTTTGAGGTATTTGATTCATGATTATTTAAAAGGTTAAAAGCGGAAAACAACAAGTACGAAGATGAAAATCATCACATAGAGCGCGTAAACAACGCAGGTTACCCTGCCAGCTTGATTTGCTGTGAGTTTGAGTGCATCCTTCAAATAAGCAAGCGTAACGCCAGCACTGGTGGTGGTCAACAAAACAAAGTTATGAAATCAAAGACTCAAGTGATTCCTTATTTGCATCGGGTGTCACACAATCTGAAGAAGATAGCGGTAAAATACAAAGTTAATGTTGTTTTTTCTGCGCCGTGCAAGCTGGCAAATTGTTGTTTTATGATGACAAGGGAGAAGCGTGTCGAGTGTTCGAAGAAGCATGTCACATAATTTACAGCCTGCACATCTAATGTTATCTACGAGGTAACCGCTGACATGCATGCGCGTTTACATAGGACAGATAAGGCGATGTTTTAACGGAAGGGCGCGCGAGTATCGACAAGCGGTCCGTAATAAGTCGGGGGGCATCTTGTGGTTTACTGCGTTCGTTACAAGTGTGAACCCCTTTTTAAAACTAACAGTTTTTTTCTTTTTTAAAGAGCTTAAACAAGAAGGAAAGATGAATAGTTGAGGCTTTTTTTAGCAGAGCATCGGGTGACACCTGCGTCAGCACGCCATCTATTGTCTTCAGTGTCAGAGAGGTTTCATTTCTGGACGGTTTTGTCTAGACGTGTATGACTTTGGATTTGGACACGCGTGTACAATTGCCATTTAGTAGCTTTTAATCTGAAGTGGAGCATGAGTGGCAACTTTGTCCGCTCTTGTGTGCTGGTCTGACTGACTGGGATAAGGAAATACCAGTTGCAAGTTAGCGCCTGTCTGTGTCCTGTGTGTCTTCCTTCGTCGTCGTTGTTGTTTTGCGCTGTTAACTTTTTAAATCATTCCGTGTTTCTTTTTTTTTTTATCGCACAGTTATTGAGTAGAATAAGCTCCAAAGCGTAATTACGTGAATTTCTGCTTTTGTGTTCTGTTGTAAATACACTGCTGTAACCACAATGTGCTTTATGTCCTTTTCATTCTGATACAACCGCTGAAATGAAATCAGCATTACTTGCAAAAACATATCAGGACTATTTCATTTGAAATCGTGCATGAAAAAAAGGCCATGTCCCAAAACCAATTAAAAATATATATGCTGGGAGAATTATTCTCTGAGATGAAAGTGAAAGCCGTTTTTTGCGTCATATTTTTATTTCTCGAGCTTTTGACTTCTACTGAAGGCGGATTTTGGGATTAGGAGCGATTACCATGGGTTGCGTATTTAAGAGCTTTGCCTGGCCCTATAGCATACGCGCAACAAAGACACTTTACACAAGGTTTCTTGAACTCCAGTAAAAGCGCTGTTTGTTAATAAAAAACTGAATTGCCTTTTTGTTTAGGCAAAAATCCAGAGCCTAACCTTTTTGACAATAATTTACCTGCTTTGAATGGTGATACCATTTGGTACATTCAATTTTATAGCATAAATTAAATGTAATAAAAGCTTCAACACATACCTATTCAAGAAGTACAGTATCGTTATAGAAAAATTCGAATTTATCTTCGCGAAAAATACACTTAGACAGGAAACTCCAAAAGTACAAACTTCAATATCAATTTTCTCAAAAAGGACATTTTAACTTTTTTTTTATATTTTTCGTGTGATAAGTTTTTGGAACGGTTTTCAGTTGTCCCATAGGTAAATTATGTGAAGTTTTTCTGCATGTATATTGTTTTGTAATCTTTTGATACCTGACCTCTTTTTCCACGCACTTTTTGAAAGGAAATCACCCAAATGTCCCCGGCCTATAAATTTGGAGCAAACATTTCATATATGGGGTAATACTTTGTTTGGAAGAGTGAAACCGATAATTAAGTTGCCATACCCTATTTCCGCCGCAAGCTCCACCGTCCAATATTGGGGCTACAAAGGGTAGAGCGTTGGATTGCTTTTGTGGCAGCACAAGTATTCACATCGATCTTGCATTTCTTTCGAAAAGAAAAAAGGATTTATAGTTGTATTTAATGTTAATTATTCTATATTTATATTAATATGCTAATTACACGTTGCATGCTGCACACATACCGAAATTTCAGCGCAGTTTGAATTGTTGCGCGTTAAATAATATCTGCACCACTCTCATCATTTTAGTTTGTTTTATGAGGCATGATAAAAATAATAAATAATGGGCAAGCGCCAACCAATCCATAAAAGAAGGTGGAGTCCCAACTTTTCGGTGCCGGATCGACACCTTCTTCAGGGGGCTATTTAAAAGTGTAGCAGCTTCTTGCTTTTCTTCTGCGGTGAATGTAGGGTAGTATCTTCGTTTTTCTACGGCGGTTAGTTGTCTGACCAGGTGCTGTACCTTCGTCTTCTTCAGAGTTGATTATCTACAACGAGGATTAGCATCTTTGTTTTCCTCTATGGTAGGGGCCTGTTTTTGGTGTTTCTTCTAAGTGTCGTCGACTGACGTATGTTGAGGGAAAGGTGTCGGTGGATCGCTTAATATTTCCTGGAGTGGTCTTATGTGCCACGACTCAATAAGAGTCGTTAGCTCCAGTTAGTTTCTACATCCAGGATTCGTTGATTTCAAAATCGATACGGTGGTCATTGTTTCGCAGTGTTCCGCAACAGCGCTACGGTCTCGTTCAAATTTGCGTACATCATTCATATGGTGGCGGACTCTTTCCTTGAAGTTTTTCGTTTCGCTGGCGTATGAAGCGGAACCTCTCCGCGCAGGGGAATTTGGTACACAACGCCTTGTGCTTTAGAGCGCAGCTCTTAGGCGCCCGTTTCCGGCTTGAGCGGCGTCGCCGTCGCCGTCGGCGTAACCGCGCGGTGCATGATGTAGAAATTTTTCCTGCTAAATTTAGCGGAAAAATTTACCTGCTAAATCTAGCGGAACATTTTCCCCGCTAAATCTAGCGGAAATTTTCCTGCCAAATCTAGCGGAAAAGGTTCCCTCGCCTAAATCTAGCGGGAAATTTGTCCCGCCGAATCTTAGCGGGAAAATTTTCCCGCTAAATTTAGCGGGAAAATCCCCCCCTCCTGAGGTCACGTGACCCCCCCCCTGCCTCCCTCCTCCTCAAGAGCTGCTGCTCTAATTGGCGTGCGGGAGTTGTAAACGGCTTTCACTTTTTCTCTTGGTGGACGTTCTTTCGGACGAGGCATTAGGCGCTCAAGTGTCAGAACAGTTTTGTGAGCCACCTGAATACCTTCTTTGGTCAGCGTCGAGCCATAGTTTCGCTAGTTCGTTTTATATAATGTACATAGACGCGGATGCTAGGGCGGGACTGCTATTTCGGGTGTTGCTCAAGACTGCGACCAAGACGACGGGCAACACGGCTGATGAAGCTGTTGGTGTAGCCGATCTTTCTGAGGTCGGCGATGACAGCCATTCTTCACTTTCTTTATTTTTTTGCTTAGGAGCAGAGATTTCGTGCTCTGGACTGCAGGGTAGCAACCACCGACACCTTAGGACTCGTAGGTGGTATGAGCAGACTTGGGAAGTAATCTATTACAAGTAACGGATTACTTGTAATCCGTTACCTTTTTTAGAGTAATCTTGTAATTGCCGCGTTACTTTTTTTCAGAAGTAATTTGGAATGTAATTTCGTTACAAAATACTCGGTAGCAGATTATTTTCATTACTCGTTACTTTTTAAAAATATGAACATAATACACTTTAGCAATACGAGTAGAACATTCAGCAGCATAAAGAGAGCAAGAACAACAAAATAGGAAAACATCAGGAAGGGGAAAACAGCCGCAAAAAACACACGATTTTGTTTATGGCCGGTCACTAGGACATAGAAAAACGGGCAGGCATGCATAAATATACGAAAGACAAAGATCAGTAAGACAACGCCGAGTAGGTTCTCCGTCGCCTTCCATCGTGTTTTTCTTCTCCCGGGCAGCAAAAAGCTCTTGGTGCTTATTTGTGTCTGTCTTTTACTCCCTTTCACCCTTTCCAACTTCTTCGACGTCTCCCAACACCTGCACAGACATCAAACGCGGGTCCGTACCCGCTCGATTCGGCAATTTACAACTTGCGTAACAGGCGATGTAGCCCTTGCGCTGAAGGGGTCGAATTCTTTGTCTTTGTTATGCGCTATCTTTATTCTGGCACGCTCTTGAGCCACGGCTAAAAAGCGCCCGGCGCGGGAGCTGAGAGCATCGTCTTCGAGGTTACGGACGATACTTCTTTTAGTTTACTTGTCTGGGCATGGTGGTCGAGTCCACTCCTCACTTTGCAGTCAACTGTCAACATGGAGAGGAGGGGGGGGCGAGGTTAGGCCATCTAATTAGTGCTGACTGTGAGAGAGGGTGAAAGTTTTGGCGCAAAAGTGGTGTGACCTTCTATTGTGTTGGAGACCGATGGCCACCGCTTCACACGCGCTCTATGCTCTCCCCTCTCCCTGGCCTCCACGAATATTGGTATGAAAGTGAGAACCAATGAATGATCGGATAACCTGTACCCGCCACTTTTTCTCTGACTGGTCGAGTTTTCGGTCATGGAGTGTCCGTCGTTTCCATGGCCATCATTTAATGATATGTTCAAAATTCAAGGCATTAAAGGACAACGAAAACCTAGAGTTTCTGTGCATACTTTGCCTGCCAAAAACAAAACAAAAAACACACACACACACATCGTTATCAGCAAGAATAACAAACTCTAATCTACGGAAACACGTGAACGTAAGCTCACCACATGCATTCTGCATTGTGTGCAATACATTGTAACATTAGAACCGAGGTTTTCGTTTTTTGTGAGTAATAGCCGAAACAACCGAGCCAAAAGGGAGCTTTTCGTAGATCGCTTTTTTCATTTCATTTTATTATCTTAAGAACCCCTTCCGAGGCATTACATAAGGGGGGTACATCAAATTCACATTACTTAAAATAAAATTTGGAAAATATTGTGAGGACAATGAAGAGAAAAAAGCATCATTACTCAATTGATTATTCAAACTACTGAACAAGCTCCTGCGTAAAATAGCTGTAGTTATATGTTGTCACCGAGCTTGAGGAGCAGGCTGTTCCAATCCGAAATACATAATGGGAGAGGTGAGTACTTATAGGAATTAGTCTTGGAGAAAAATGGGTTCAATTTTACATGGATGATCAAGGCGAGAGGAGATATCATTATGGGCTGGGGAAAAATGTTTTGGATGATCATGGGTTTTAGTACATACTATGCATTAAGGAGAGCCGGTCAATTTTTCTGCGAGTGTCGAGAGTGTGGAGAGATCAGGACTGTTTTAGAGAAGAAACAGTATCTCGGAAATAATAACGTGTGAAAAACGAGTGGCACGATTCTGAACAGCTTCGAGTTGGTTAATGAGATATATTTGATGAGGGATCCATATGATGGATGCGTATTCCAGCTTAGTAAGGACTAACGTAATATATGCTAAACGTTATACATATAGAGTCAGCGAGATAAAGATGTCTTCTTAAAAATACCAATGTTTTATTAGCTTTGGAGCAGATGTAGTCAACGTGATAGTGTCCAAGATAAGTCTTCAGAAAAGTAAACTCCTAGATATTTAAATGTGACCACCCGTTCAATGTCGCAAGATGAAATAATATATGGAAAAGAGAGTTTCTTTTTTGATCTCGAAAATGTCATAATTTTAATTTATCCTGGTTAATCGTCATGAGCCAAGATTCACACCAAGTTGTTAATTTTACTAGATCACTATGTAGGATGACGCAATCATCAATGAAGGAAATTTTGCGATAGTGGGAAAAATCATCAGCATACAGTATTACGATGGAGGTTAAGGAAAGAGCAAGGCCGTTTATATAAACTGGGAAAAGAAGTGGGCCAAGAACTGAACCCTAAGGGACGCCGGAGATGACACTCAGTGGAGAGGATCCACAGATTGAGTGCGATCCGACAGGAAGGCCCGAATCCACGAGGCAGTATTATTATTGACGTTCAGATGGGAGAGTTTGGATATTAATCTGTTATGAGGAGCCAGACATGTACAAATTACTGAAAAAGGTGGTTAAGTTAAGTTACTCGAGTATCAATGCCACAAGTAATTGGAGTATATTAGAAATTACGAATTTGTAATAGTAATTGAGTAAACTACTAACTACTGTAAAAAAGTAGCGAGTTACTTTTAAAGTTACTTTCGAAGTTACTTTTTATATTTTTGTGGTAGCAAAAGGAACAGCAGTTTTGATCCGCGAAAGACCCCGTGGGCCTAAAATAAATGCAATTATTTCACGGCTTGCGTTTTCACCAGAATAGTTTATTCGCTCGCTGAGACCTAAGTTCTTATCGAAGAGTTTTCCCCTTTTCCTCCTAAAGACGTCCCCAACCAAGCTAAAAGACGTTCCACCGTGGCGCTGGATGAAACGGCAACGTTGAATTTCAGAAACAGGCTCCGCAGGGTCGGGTAATCGAGTGTCTGCATCTTTGTGTCCATGAAGAAGTCATGAGAGTTTTGCCTCGGCTAGAAATCTCTTTTATAACAAACTTTCCCCATTTTTTATTTTTTATTCGGCAAGCTGAGATTGTTATGACTGGCCCATTTTTATTTCTATGACGTTCGGAGAGTACGCTGAGCGAGTGCACCTGACCGTCAAGGGATCAAGTCTCGCGCCACGACGATGAGATCATCTGGACGACTGCGCGTCTCGTTGCAGTGCTAGTACTACTCTACTGAAAAAAAAAATGTTTTGGTTTAACAGAGGATGAAACGAAGTAAAATCTGCAGCTGACGCCGGGTCCAACAACAGAATTTCCCAAGTGGAACTCGCGGTGATCCTCGCCGGCGACTACGGTATCCTGACGCGCCTCACACGCCTGACAAGTAAAACGTTTTCAACAAAGATGAAGTCTCCCTGGCGAGGGAGCTTGGGAGGACGCGAAGGATTACGTGAACAAAGATCGTCACTCGTACAGTTGCAGTTGGAAGTGGGAACGTGCTCCCATGAACGAATTATCCTTATCTGCGTTTGTGCGCGGGGAGTTCGTCTTCGCTAGGAGTATGCGCTGACGACGAGGCGACCATAGGAACAGGCACCCAGCTGCGAGGTCATTCCACACTCTAAGAAAAAGGGAGTAGTATTTCCTCCCTAAAGGGAGGAACTCGCGTGTCCAATATGTTCCCACATCAAGGGAGGAAATTTTCTCCCACAAAACGGGGAGGAAATTTGCTCCCTAAGGAGGGACGTTGCCACTTATTTTTGCTTGTGGAGAAAAAGTTCGTCCCCTAGAAGGGAGGAAAATTGCCACCTTTTTTCTCTCAATAGAGGAAACTTTCACCCCTCGTGTAATTAATAGAGCTGCCAACAGATGGCACTCAAAACGAAAAAAAAAAACGGAAAAGCGCTAGTTCGTTTCTAAGCTCCACCGACTGCTTAACGCTACATGGTAGATACACATACATCACTGAACACGCATAATACACGGAACACAAGCACAACACCAGCCCCACACAACAGCACAGCGCAGCGCAGCGACACTGCGCCCCCGCACCTCTCTACGTACGCCGAATTTGCACTATCTCTATATATGGCCGTCTTATTTTTGAATCCGACTTTGGCCGGTGACTGCAATCCTTTGTCGCATGAACACGGAGAAGCGGAGTAAATATTACTCGTACTTAATACATTATTTGAAATGTCTCCGGGAATAGCCCTCATCTCTTAATTCAACACGCTGAACAAAGCAAATGTAGATTTATTAGCTAATTAACTAAAATTAAATAATTATATTCCTTCATAAGTTTGATGAATCATCATGTTGTATTACACCTGAGACTGCGGTGGATGAAATCGGAAGAACTTTCAGTAGAAGGAACAGACACAGAGAACGTCTTAAACTCAGCTAACCGGTTTATTTCTCAAACAGCCTTTAAGTACCCGCGGAACGTTTTTCCCAACCACACTCTACAGATAAAACTCCCTTGCTGCAGACATTTCGAACCAGATGGAACACGCACAAACGATACAAAACAACCCCACTTGAGACGAGGACTTAACAATGGGGCACTGCGGAACATCGCAGTGACCTTGAGATAGATAAGTCCCGAATAAACCTAACAGTCGCGTCAAAGCGCACACACCAAAAAAAAAAAAACACACACAGACAGGTGGCCTCTGGACACACACACAAATGGACTAAAAAACAAAAAAAAACATATACATTGTTTTTCCCCTTTTTCCTCGTGAACCGACTGCGTCCGTTCAAAGTCTGAGAAACTTTTGGAGTTGCGTCCAAGTTGCATTGACGCTTTGCTTATGCAGTTTCCAATGGAACTTATTCTTATTGTTTCTTTAACGACCCTCTTAATGCCATTTCGCTCCATTATGCAGAACCTCTGTCTCTGACCAATGCGCTTTACAATTATTGCATTCCTCTATTATTTTAGATTATTGCAATTATTACATTATTACAATTATTGCATTCCTCACCAGCTCGCCTGCACTCTCACCGTCTTTTCACTGATGAATCATGTTGGAAATGCAGTGTTTAAGTGCAGTACACTGGTGCTGAATATTGCTAATAATCTATTGTTTAATTGTAGTGTTCAGTGCCAGTATAATTTATTTTCAGTTTTGGTAGGGTAATAAATTATTTTAATAGTTGCACAAGTATTTCAATGGATTTGTTAAAGAAACAATATTACCGGTTTTAACACCACTACAGCCGCGCTCGTTTCGCGACACGAGAGGAACCGTGCGTAAATAAACAAAGTCAACCGCCTTAAAAGAAAGCGACGTTTTTTTTTTTGTTTTTTTTTTTTTGCAAGTGCGTTATTTGGTATGTAGCAGGAGGTGCAGCGCAGCGCAGACTAAAAAAGCAGCGGTGAACCGTCGGCTGTGGTGAATCACCCCTCCTTCAAGCCCGCGGACCGCCCTCCTTCCCCAACTTCGCCCGGCTACCAGAATGGAATGTCTGTACTAATCTTTCTTCCAAGTGGACTCTTCCCGAATGCATAGTTGACCTTGCTTTCCGGATCCATTGCTTCGGTCCTTCGCCGAATCGTCATTTCAGTGTCATTTCTTGTGCGGGGCTATGGTTTTTCAAAAACGGGTGTTTGCCGCAAGCCGGTTGTGGCCTCGATGTTGACGGACTACAGCATGTGTCGGACGCATTCGCTCGTCGCAACGCAGTGCTCTTTCCTATCGACTGAATATGATGTTCTGTTTGACACAGAACTGACATAAACGCCGCGCGGATTATCTTTCGCTGTATGGTACGTACGCTTTATTCCAAGAGTATACGTTTCTCGCGGAGGTGAGGGGGTAGGAACGTAGAGACGGGTCGACTCAAATAGAGCAGCAATCCTGGCAGCTACGTAATCACGCAAAAAAAATCAAGATTATTTATTATTTCAAAGTGGATATTTTGCCGGCAGCCGGCATTTTCTACTGCCATTAATTATGCCGGCAGTGTCGTCCGATTGGCTGGCTGTTTCTGTGACGTCGCATTTCCGGTTCCGGGTTTCTTTCCCGTCTCCCACACGGCTCCTGCGGCGTCCGTGTTCACACGTGGTCACCTAGTCCGCGACCGTGCACGTGGATAACCCGCGGAAAGAATAGCGTCAGTAGCGTCATCGTACGACGACTTCGTCGAGGACTGTTCATCGGCGTCCGTACAGGCCACTGCCGGTTGCTGTGGGCGCGAAACCCGCGGAAAGGATGCCGTTGTCGGACGACGACTTCGTCGATGACTCGTCATCGTCGAGGACTGTTCATCGGCGTTCGAACAAGCCACCGCCGGTTGCTATGGGTCCGAAACCCGCGGAAAGGATGGCGTTGTCGGACGACGACTTCGTCAAGGACAACAACTTCACCGAGGCTCCTTCCTTGGCGCTGCACGGGCAACCACCGGTTGCCACGGGGGTGACCTTCCACGTGGGCGATCAGTTCGCAAGTTTCTCGGACCTCGAGAAGAAGATTGAAGCCTACAGTTCGGCCCAATTTGTGCAGCTATGGAGGAGAGATGCACGCACCATTGAGGCCGCGAAGAAAAGAGTAGGGAAGATTGCGAACAAGATGTCCGAGGCGCTAAAGTACCAAAGCATCCAATACTGCTGCATCCACGGGGGCAAGAAGTTCACAACACAAGCGTCTGCTCGAGCGTCTTCGTAAGTGATTGTTTCATCTTTATTTCTTCAAACACGGTGCAGGGTTCGGCCTTATTCACACAGCCGTCATTAGGCCACCCCGTCCTTTGGAAACGACGGCTTTCCCGTCATTTGAAAGAGTTTTCGGGACGATTTCTCGCTGGAATGTGGCGCCGCCGTCAAGTTCCGGCGAGAACCGGTCCGCAAGTTCTCTCAAACGACGGGAAAGACGTCGTTTGACGTCGTCTGTGTGAGTCGTGTGCGGTATGCTCTTGATGTGTGAGCGCCCCATTAATACAGTTGAATGTACGCTGTCACATTCCTCTGGAACGTTAGTTTTGAGCGCAAGGAATGCCTTTTCCTAGTACGAGATTAGCACGAGTTTGGTGATACGAAATGTATACTTGACTCGCTGTAAGCTCGGGAAGTTCGGGAGCCGTTAAGTTCGGGAGTCGCTCTTTTCACCCCAAAACAGGGGGGATGACTGTGAAATGAAAACGTAAGCGCATGAGCAGTACATGTAATAGCCAAAGTGAGGACTGTAGAGTTTTGGCTCGAATACTCGGGGACAACAGTACCCTACGTACAGTGCAGTTGCTCTTTCCACGAAAGCATGTCTCAGATCTGCGGTCTCGAGCTTGTAGCCTTCACTGCCCTGTGTGCTGTAAGCACTCATCACACAGCAGCATTTGACTATGTTACATTCTCATTCTTCTATTAGTTAGTTCACACTTTCTAACAATTGTGCATTTTTGTGCAGGACCTTCAAACGCGACTGTGGGTTTCACATCTACCTTGTCGCGAGCAAAGATGGAGCCCACCTTGAGGTTCGAAGTTTATCACTTCAACATGACAACCACACCGTGTCCGAACACCACTTCAGCCACTTGCCTCAGCAGCGGAGGTTGCCACCTGACCTGCAAGCCAAAGCCACATCGATGCTGGAGCTCAAGGCTAATAAGAAGTTGCTAAGGGAGCACCTTGAGACGGAAAGCAACAGAGTGGTCACACTGAGAGACCTTTCCAACCTTGCAGCCAAAAAGAAGCAAGCGTGTTCAAGAAATGACCTAGAAGCAAGTGTCAAAATGCTCCAACAGAAGTACAAGTCGACAGTTCGATTGCTAGCGGATGAGAACAATGAACTTAGAGCGATCTTCTTTCAAGATGACGCCATGAAAAGATCTTTCGAGGACTACCCTGAAATAATCTTCATTGACGCAACATACAAGTTGCTAGAAACAAGGATGTCATGTTTTCTTATGCTCGTGGAAGATGGAAATGGTGAAAGCGAAATTGTTTCAGTTGGTCTGTTCGCGACTGAAGATGGTGACACTTTGCGATGGTTTTTTAATGTGTTTAAAGAACTGAACAAGAGCTGGGACTCAGTGAAGATCACCATGGCCGACAAAGACCTTAAGGAAAGGCAGATTGTCACGGAGCTTCTTCCGCAGTCTTCCTTGCACATCTGTGCTTTCCACACCCTGCAGACATTCCGACGAGAAATTAGCATACAAAAGCTCGGAATAACAAGGCCAGCTCAAGAAATGGCACTTGATATACTTCAGCGAATGGTGTATGCAAAAGATGAAGATCAATACCAGCGGCTGTACGAAACCCCGAAGTCCTCGTCGTCGAAGGCGGTGCTAGACTACTTTGAGTCTAACTGGCATGGCATCCACCACGAATGGATAATGGGTAGTAAGTGGTCCTGCGGTAACTACCTCAACTCAACTAATAACCGCGCCGAAAGTATCAACGCCAAGTTGAAGAGCATCGTTGAGCGATACAGCTCATTGGAGGACTTTGTAACCAGGTTTTTCTGCTTCGTGCACACAACAAGGAAGGAGCGGATGCACAAGGCAGCAACATTCTTTCTCAAGAGACGAGTCATAACGAACGGTGATAAAGACCTGGAACTGTACTGCCAGTTGTTGACTCCATACGCATTCAAGCATGTGGAACGGCACCTTCACCTTTCCAGCGGACCCTCTGCAGACACAGATGATGTAACGTCTGCCACTGACTGTACGTGTGGTTTCAGGAGGGCAATGCTCCTGCCCTGCTGCCACATGCTCACTGCGCGAAGCCAGCTCGGGTTGAGCAAATTTGACCGTAGTCTCTGTGCACAGCGGTGGACTGCAGAACACTACAAGAAGAGCCGAGGGGTGCTGCTTGCTGCGGGACAAGAGCCGGAACCCCTTTGTGTTGACAGGCAGGACCATCACATAATTTTGTCAAGCCATCAAAAGTTCCGGAAAGCTTCGGCAGTGGCAGGAAGAATTGCTGGCATTGTGTCCGAAGTTTCCATGCCCGAATTTCTAAGAAGAATGGAAATTCTCGAGACACTTCAACACCACTGGATGGTTGGCGACGGCGTGCATCTCAAAATCAACGAAAGGGGTGTTCAAGGCGACAACAGTGTTAATGCCAGCTTGGTCTCTCATGATCCGTGCCCCAAGTCCCCACGGCTCTCGGAAGCGTCGGCCAACAGCAATGCGGTCCCCTGCCCTTCGGCATCGGCTGAAGTTACCCATGACCCTGCTCAGATCAGGCTGCCGGAGGTCATTGAAGTGCAAAGAGGAGATCACGAGAGTCTCTCTACTGTAGTACGAACTGAAGTTACCAAAGGGAGCTCTGGTGTAAGGACAGTTCAAGTTTCTGAACAACCAAGCTGTGATGACACTTTGGATCAGCAAGCCAAGGAACACAGCAGAGAGCAGCCTGGTTCTTCCACCACCACTATAAAGGATGTAAAGTTGGCACCTCCAATGCGAAAATGTGGACGGCCAAAAGGAAGCACCCTAACTGTGATTGGACTTCCCAGGAAAAGAAAGCGTGCCACCGGACGTGGCTCTTTCAGGTCTCTTACCATCTTTGAGAAAAAGACTGTAATCCTCACATGGCTGGTAGGCGCAGAGGCCGCAAACAGTGCACTGAAAGGAAGGCTACTTGAAGAAGAAGATGTGGAGACACAGCCCGAGCTACTTCACTGCGGTGTCTTAGATGAGTGTGTGGACATTAATATTGTAAGAAGTTTCTTTACGGACGATGCATGGCTTGTTGTGACCACCACACAAAATTTGAAGAAGTCCTTGCATCATTGGTAGTGTCATGCATGTCACGGGGATTTGGAAGACTTTGATGCGATTATGTGTGACTGGTGCCTCGAGTGGTTTCATGTTCCTTGCACTTCCCTCAAGAGGCAGCCAAAAGCAAAGTTATGGCAATGTGTTCGATGTAAATGAATGAAGATTTCTTTTCTTTTTGCTGCTTCAGCGAACAGTTGTAGCATATTCCGTTTTGTTCATTTTTGCTTCATGCATGTGTGTCGAGCTTTAAGCCATTGTTTCAATTTAAAATTGTAGGATTAATTTCTGTGATGTGATTTTCATGCTTACTGTGCAATAAATATATAACCGAAAGAAAACATGCAATGGAGTCCTTTTCAAAACTTTGATCTGTAAGCATACGAAATGAAGTCCTGCCCACTATTCAACACTGGCACTTCTATTAGAGAAAAGAAGCCTACAAAACCACCGAAAATGAGAAGCTTGAATTATACTTCGTCCAACCAAAGAATATGATATCAGCTTCTGGCAGATCCGCCCAGGGCTGTGCGGACTGCACCCCCTCATCCGCGTTCCCGCCGGGATGCCGGCAACAGTATTCGCGACTCCAGCGACCTATAGGGGACGCCACTATCGGGCAAATATGGCGGTCGAATCCAGGTCGTGCCGTGCCATGTGCCAGCTCAACGCACAACGCTGGGGCATCAGCGAGCGGGAATTGGACTCCAAATGGTTCGCCCCGCTTTTTATTCTCCACGTTTCGAACCTCCGGCGATGTGTTGGGGTAAGCGAACTTCCAGAGGCTTGACTTTCTTCGAGGAAACGAGGAAAGGACTGCCCACTGTCCTTCCACTGTGCTGATGAACGTTGAGAAACGCAGAATGTCTGGCTCACGCGGTTCCATAGGTCGCGTGCAGAGCAACCTGGGTCACAAAGCGATACTACGGTTACGACACAGACACCGGTAGAACTGTTCTGTCGCGCAATCCACCGACAACATGCAAACACGGAAGCCAGAAGAGACGAGCAGAAATCGCGAAAGGACCTGGTCCGGCCAGTTCAGTGTTTTCCCGCTAGGTGTCGTTCGTTTTGCTGGAGTCGCGAATAAAACGGCTCATTACAAAAAAAAAAGCCAATTCGTTGTAATGAGCCACCTACTGTGCCGGCCTCCCGGCGGTAACGGTACGCGGCTGACGCGGCCCGCGTGGGTCAACACGCTCCCGGCAAAAACGGAAAGGGGAGGGGCAAATATGCGCAACAGCGGAACAGAAACAGTCCCACCCGTTGAAGACGCACGTTTGTAAGTTGGAAGCACAGAACCTCATGCTGCCGAACACCTGATGTATACAACTTGCTTTGGTGTTACCTTTTTTTTTCTTTTTACTTTTTCAGACGGGTTTTGTTAAATCGGGAGTTGGAATAGACGCGTGATGTAGCAAAACATCCAGAATGATTATAAAATTTAACGCCGGCAAAATCAACAGCCACATAAAATGCCGGCTGCCGGCATAATGAACGAGAATTAAAAAAAGGCCGGCTGCCGGCATAATGAACGAGATAAAAAAAATGCCGGCTGCCGGCATTTTCGGTTTCTGTTAATTATGCCGGCACTCCACCAGTGGCTACGGTGGCGCCACCGTTGTGTCGGCATAATTACCAGGAGCCAAAAATGCCGGCTGCCGACAAAATATTTTCGTCCTTATTATTATTATTATGTGCTCGGGCCTGTGCCTTTGCTGCACAAAACCTATGTTACAGAGTGCACGCCTTTGAGAGCACTCGCGTACGGCGAGAAATTCATGATGAACAGGGTACGATCGCTGGAAACCTCGCAGGGGTGCAGGAAGCTGCGAGCGCACCAGAATGCGAAACTAGAGGTGGTGATAGCAATTCTTAGTTTGAGAATATGACGTTATTTGGGTCAAAATATAAAAACGAAAAACCTAACCTCCTTACCGGCTGATGAGGGCCATCGAGCACGACAACCTATTTGTTATGATCGCGGCATTCGATCGGACGCGGGTTGGTAAAGATTTGTAAAACACGAAAGAATAAAACATGTAGGGACAAAGACAGACAGCGCAGTTCTTTGTTGACATGGGATGTAAGATCAAACACATTATTCTGTCGGATCAAATGGTCTTGTTGAATTAGGTTTAGCTCGCAAGGGTCAGCCGGCAGGTTCTTCGGCGGGCTTTCAGCTTTCTGCGATGCGTGTTTTAATCGCGAGCGCAGGCTCGAACAATATAGGCAGCGGCGCCAAATAGATTTGAAACGAAGAAAGAGCTCGGACGCGTGGAACGAACACATAGAGATCACATCACAGGAAAACACAAACCAACTCACCTTCCGTTCGACGACGGTTCGCAAGGCACGACGTTTCTCCGGCCCGACCGACGTTGCCGACGTTTCAAAATGCTACTGAGTGATGCGCTGGCTAAATTTCTCATCTACAGCTAAGAGACCGATCACCCGTTGAGGCGTACCAACATCAAGGCTGTATAAACATGCAAAGCCGGTGGCAAAACACGCCATTTTTTTTCTTCTTTTGACAAAAAAACAAAAATAAACCATTAGACGTCACGGACGTCAAAATAACCAAGGATCCGCTCTGAATCCACCACATGACCTTATTTTGAAGTCTGTGACGTCATTGACCACGCCCCTGTACATGGGATCGGTGCCGAAAATACGCTCCCGTTGCCAGCATAGGTTTTGCAGCGAAGTGGCTGCCATGTACGGCGAACTGAGTTTTACTTTCTTTTTCGTTTTGGAAAGAGAATGTATTGTTCTGTTACATAAGTCCTCCTGCATACAGACAACGAAGTTTAATTATATTTGTCTTGTTTACTTGGTTTGAAACCCTAAAAACGGGTTTTTGACGACTTATTGTTTTCATCATCTTGAAGTACGCAAGGCAGTTATCTCGCTGTTCTGGTTTCGGTTACGAAAGCAAGGCAAAACGCTCGTAGTTCCCGCCCTCAGTACACGTTGGACACCTTCCACACTTTGACACCGGATAACTGGATGAACAAGGACTTACATTTACTTTAGAGTTCACTTTCGCCGCTTCCTCACCGTCGAGCAGCCGGGTCAGCTGGCGGCAAGCCGCGGATTAAAGGCTGGAGCATCAACAGCCTAGAGCCCCTACAGCAGCGCAAGTGTACTCAGTGCCGATAAGGGCAACGCGGGTTTCTGTCAACCCAGGGGCGAATCCAAGGGGGGGCGGGAGGGGGCGCCCCCCCTTCCAAAAAAAAAATAGTCGACCCCCCCCCCCCTTCTCGGAGGGCGATTTGACATGGGTAAATCAGACTACCGGCCTGCCAGGTGGTAGAAGGCTAGGTACTCAAGGACGAGGGTTCGAAATAGGGTAGGTCGCACCCTAGCAGGCACACTTGTACTCTGAACTTGGAGAACCACTCCGTCGATTCAACCGAGACTGAAGTCCGCGGCGGCGGCGAACCAAAAGTCGGCGCAGCGGCGCACATCTAGGGGCCGTCGGCGCAGTGTGGTTCTGCGGCGGTTAAAACAGAAGGCGCAACCGGAGTCCTGTTTCTCTTGCTTTAGATCCCCCCCCCCCAAAAAAAAAACAAAAAAAAAACGGAGTTTTGGATCCGCCCTTGGGTCAACCGGTAGCCCATCACAAACCGTGAACGTTCCAGCTCCTCGTCATGACACAGTGTTGCAGAAAGCAGTTTAAAATACAACTACAGGAACCACCGCATCAAATGCACTGTTATCGTAAATCTTGGCTTCTGATATCGCCTTAGCGGATCATCTTATTTGTTTTGCTGGAGACGCAAACGACGGGCATAACAAAATCGTTTGCGTATTCCGCATACCTCGCAAAAGCACTTACCGAGTCACCTTGCGAAAAACGCGAAACACGGAGTCCGCACCGCCCTGACTTACCAGTCTTTTACCAGCTTTAGAGCAGTTTGTACCTCTAGTAGGTATGTCTCCTGAAGCTGCAACTTGAAACTAGCGGCAATGCCAGAGAGAAAAGAGTCAAAGTTGGGAAAGCATGCTCGCGCTCCCCAATTTCTGAACTCTCAAGTGCTTGTACCATAATAAATTCACCAACACCTCTTCCCAAAATAAAGAAAAAACACTATGTTCACTCACAAAAAAAAGGGTCTCAGTTCATGCATCCGTAGGCAGGTAGGAAACGTTGCCCAAATTTATTCACACCGCATGATGAGCGCAACAAACTCATACGATATTTACAAGAAAATATCGGTGGTGACTTAGTTTCCCTGAAATTCTGTATGACCGGTCGTTTGCAGGACCGAATCATCTACTCGGGCGGTGTGCGTCGCTGTGCAAACGCCAACAGCGCGAAGCATAAAAACGGCAGGTCTAGGACAACAATCCGGACTCCATTATTCAATTAAAACGACGTGATTTTGTTGAAAACGCCCGCAGCTTTTACTCACGGTGTGCGTCGAGAATCTTCCACATTTTGAAACGGAACGAAGGAAGATATACTTTTAAAAGCACTCGCTACGTCCTCCCGGACCAGCTGGACCGGATCAGCTGACGACGACGGGACTGAACCCGTTGAATTTCAACCCCACAATAACCAATTTGCGCTTCGTGTTAGTATGGGCTTCTACCTCCAAGCACCCACCACACACCACGAACGTTTCATTTTAGGCGCACTTCAAGAAAAGAACATGTGGCAGCAGAAACTGAAACGTCATAAGCATAATTCTTACTACTTGGCACAATACAAAATGCATCGCAACCTATCTCTATCACTGATAAGAGCACGTAAAAAAGAATATCACTCTAATCTTATATCCGAAAGTCATGGGGACTTCAAAAAAAAACGTGGAATGTGATTAACTCTGTTATTAAGCCAAGATCGCAAAAGCAAACAACTCCTGTTATAGTAACGGATGAGACTGCAGACGCATTCAACTCTTTCTTCACTAATATTGGAGACCACCTAGCTAACAACATTGCCAGCGGCAGTGCTCATTCCGTTTCTCTACCTGACTTTCTTCCAAAAACTTTTATTTTTGAAGAAATTACGACTATAGAAATTATAAATCTAGTTAATTCAATGTCTAATAAAAAATCTGCAGGTTCTGATGGCATCTCAGTTAAGTCTGTCTATGCTGGAAAAAGCGGTGGAGAAACTGCATCGTGACGTCGCCGGTGGGAGGAGCCTAATCTCCGTCGCCAACAAACTACATCGGAATAGAACTGCACCGTGACGTGTCCGGTGACGTCGCCGAACAGTGACGATTGAGTTGAAACTACATCGTTTTTGTTTTCCCTACAGGGAATTTCGGAGAATCGCCGAGTGGGCTAGCGCACACCAGCTCGGAGCACGTGGAGCGTGCAGAAACCTCCTACTGTATAACCAACTAACGAAAAATTTTACTTTTTGACTAGGACTGCGTTAGTGCAACTTCTCTCGTGCTGCACGAGAAAGAAAAAATGTTCCATCGGGGGTTAAATTTTTGTTGAAGTAGGAAGCAAAAAAGAAGAAAAAGAATATTTCCCTCAAGTTGGGTTCGTAGTAGAAGAGGCGGAAAAAGAAAATCAGTTGTTAGTCCCACGGTGTGTATGGTCTTTTCTTT
The DNA here is from genome assembly GCA_037355805.1 of Ixodes ricinus. NCBI lineage: Eukaryota > Metazoa > Arthropoda > Arachnida > Ixodida > Ixodidae > Ixodes > Ixodes ricinus. The sequence goes on from JAZHYW010005496.1 coordinate 19,730, forward strand.
ATGTGTATGTTTATTCTAGTTCAGCTGGCCTTACCTGAAGTAGTTGCTTTAAAATAAAGTATATCTATCTCTCTCTACCTGAAGTATGAACGAACTAGCTCAACTTAAGCCTGTTACCGTTGCTTGGCTTTTCGCTCAGTTAAATCGCTTATATGGGGTCCACTCAAATGAAGACACAATCGTGTTGAATCGTGTAAGAGAATTTAGAATATTTATCGATCACGCCGCTGAACTTGCATCGCTTGAAGAACTTCCTTTTTGTGAGCGCCTTCTCTGCTTGAGTTTGCTGGAAACACAGCCACTTCGATCCGAGGCAATCGATGATAGCGTTGGTGACATCACCAAGTACGCGACTCACAGAGCACTGGTGAACACCAATGTTTTCGTCGCTCCCGACGGTTCCCTGGAAGCTGCCAGCGGCGTTGAAGCGTAGAGCTGCGAGGACTTGTTCGACTGTCAGCACACGGGGCCCTTCGCGACGCCGTTGGAGCTTTCCGCGAAGCTGGTCGCATAGCCAGCGAGTCACCTCTTTGGTCAGCCGGTATTCACCCACAAACCTCACATCGCTTTTCTCGAAAGCATCCCGGTGATCTCTAAAAACTCGATCCGCTGGCGACCCCAACAGTAGAGATGCATATGTTAGGGTCGCCATCTTTTACGATGCAGATTGATCTCCGGCTTCGTCTCGACCCCTCAGTTAACTGCATCAGGAGGCGTTGACTGCATCGTCAAAGTGCATCGTGACGACATTTTGACGTCACCGCCAACTGCATCATTTTACGAGCATAGCTCGAACTGCATAGGGAAAACTACATTTCAACGTCATGTCACGTGACCCGAAAAAAGAGCCAATCAGCGCCCGATGCAGTTTTCTACATCATGTAGTTTGCGTTCCAGCATAGATAGAAAGGTCTTAGAATGCAATATTGATGTACTTAGCTCTCCATTGGAACATATCTTTAACCATTCTATAACAGAAGGTGTATATCCAGATGCACTAAAAATCGCTAAAGTCTGCCCAATCCATAAATGTGGGAACGTTAATGAACCTGTAAATTATAGGCCTATATCAGTTTTAAGCACGATTAATACACTATTCGAAAGATTAATTGTACGACGCACTAACTCATTTTTAGAAACATACAATATTATCACCCCGCATCAACATGGATTCCGTCCAAATAAGTCAACTACTAGTGCTGTTATCTCTCTCTCTCAGAAAATTAATGAGTCTTTAAATGACAATAACATTAGTATCGGTGTATTCTTAGATATTAAAAAGGCATTTGATACCGTAGACCATAAAATTCTTCTTAATAAATTACAACGATATGGTTTCAGAGGTCACTCTTTAAATTTCTTTACAAGTTATTTGTCATCTCGTTCGCAATTTGTTTCTTTGTTAGATCATAAATCCTCGATAAGACAAATAAACACCGGAATTCCCCAGGGATCTGTACTGGGACCGATACTTTTTTCATTGTACGTTAATGACTTACCTAACATGGCCTTAAACTCTGACATAATAATGTACGCTGATGATACCGTCTTAATTTACACGGACCAATCATTGGGTAACTTACAACACACAATCAATCAAGAACTAACAGTTCTTCAGGAGTGGTTTAATTCTAACAAATTGACTTTAAATATACATAAAACTAAGTATATAGTTTTTCGTTCCAATAAAAAACATGTTAATAACGACAGTTTCCGAATTTGCATCGGAAATTCAATCCTGGAAGAAGTTAGTTCATTTAAATATCTGGGAGTAACATTAGATTCTCATCTTCATTGGCAACATCACATTGTAAACACATGTAAAAAGTTAACGTATGCTTGTTTTGCCTTACTGAAGGCGAGACAATGCTTTGACACTCCCACGATGAAACTTTTATATTTTGCTATATTTCATAGTCATTTAACATATTGTATTGAGGCCTGGGGCGTAACCTATGACACTTACCTTTTGCCATTGATCAAATTACAGAAGAGAGCCCTCAGAATCTTGACATATTCCCACTATTCCCAACCTTCACATATCATATTTCATCAACTTCACATTTTCACATTTCTGGAAATTAAACAATATAAGATTGCTTGCTTAATAAATAATATTTTAAAATCAAACAATCCACTGGCAGCGAACATCTTAATTAAGGGTACTCGATTAACAAGGGCGAACACATCTGGTCACTTTAACATACCACGGTCTCGAAACGTATACGGCGAGCGACTGATGCAATCATGCGGAACTAAAATCTGGAACACATTACCATCTTCAGTCACCCAGTCAGGCAACTTTAAAAGCGCTTTGAAATACTATATTTTTCTTAATAGAACATGTCTCCCACCATCCTGAAACTCAATCGCATATTCTGTTATCGAGTTCATAAAAAATTTGATTTCACTTTGAATACACTCGTGCTCCTTATGCGTGTCGTTATTATATTATGTATAAATTACCTGATGTAGTTGAACAAGTCACTTTCTACGTTTATTTGCTATTGTCTTTTCTTTTTTTTTCTTGTTCTTTTTATTGTATTTCCAGTAATATTTCTTAAGAGTGCTGCCTTCCTACTATGTTATTATTAAAATGGGCCCAAACTAGCCAAAAGGCTATGGGCCTAGATGGTTCTCAATAATTTGTATGCTGCAACTCATGACAATAAACTCGATTGATTGATTGATTGAACTCTTTGTCGCATCGCCGTGTTGCACCAAACCTATCTCTATGCACCAAACATAACGAGATCGCCGAAGTCAACGCAACGCTGTCGTGAACCTTGGCTTGTGGTTCCGCACTCGTGAACCTTGGCTTGTGGTTCCGCACTCGTGGACCCTGTGACTCCCTTCGCTTTCAAAGCACACACGACGATTACGAAAGATACTTCCCGTCTTCCGGGAACATCACAGGGGCACTTCTCCGGTCGCGGCTCCGGCCTCGGCCGTTACTACCGGCTCTACTGGCGCTCCTCGCAATTGTAATTCGCTGCAAGTCCCTGGAAAACTGCCCGTCCCCGTCTGAAAACCACTATTCGCTCGCACGTTTACCATACATCACGTCGACGCGTCGTCGTCGTCAGCCACATGGAGTGCTAGGCCTAATGAACTACGAAAGACCCGGACGCTACTCGTCGCACTGCTGCTCTGTGCCGGCGATGTCTCCACGAACCCTGGACGTGCCCTGGACCGTGTCACTGGTGTCACTGCCAACGCTGCTGTCGTCAGCTGCGCAGAGGTGTGGCTGCTCTGCGCTGCGAGGCGTGTCAAAAGTGGTTTCACAGGAAGTGCGAATGGGGGGCTATGTTGCGCTTTGGACTCCCAGGAGACTAGGAAGAGGGAAGTGACGTCAACAACGCTCTTTGGATGTTGATTGGTGGAGTCGCTGATGACGGTGAGTTTCGCGATGCGAGATACGTTCATTCACACCTACGTCACTTCCCTCTTCCTAGTCTCCTGGGAGTCCAAAAGCGCAACATAGCCAGCCAGAGATCATGCTGCCTTCGTACCGTCGACTCACGATGCGCGGCGACCAGTGGGAATGCGGTGCCTGCCGGCTCCCTATGTGGTGATTATTTCATGGAGACACCAAACGCTCTCCCTGCTCATGTCGCTCCGCAACGTACTCCCGATCCCAGCTCATCGACGCAGCGATCCCGATTCCTTCAGCCGAGACGCTCCCGCAATCTAAACTTCTGGTCTGCAAATCTTCGCTCGATCAGAAACAAGCTACCGGATTTCAATGCTCTGCTTGATACCTATCCAAATACTGTGTATTCGTTGTGCGAGACCTGGTTGGACTCATCCACAAGTGACGGACAAATCGCGGACACTGCCCGGTTTCATATTTTCCGCAGGGATCGGTTCGGATCCCGAGGGGGTGGGGTCGTGGTGCTAGTCCCTGCTCATCTCCCGTGCCGTCAACGAAGCGACCTCGAGTGTGACTCACTCGAGGCAGTCTTTATAGAGATCAAAAACAGACGTGACCGGTTTCTGGTCTCAAGTGTTTACTGCCCCCTGACACGCGCGATGCAGCTTACGGTGCTCTAGGGCGATCCCTTGACCTTGTTTCTGATGACCGCGCGGCATATACCAACGTCTACTTGATGGGTGACTTTAACGCGCATGTAAATTGGACCGACCCGGTCACCCCGGTCGCCCTAGACGGGACCTCGGACTGCTTACTCGAGTTGGTTGAATCTGCTGGCCTAACCCAGGTATGCCTTGAGCCCACATTCACGTCACCGTCCGGAACGATGTCGCACCTTGACCTGGTATTTGTACAGAACTCTTTTCTGGTAGTGGAGTGCAATGTCGTGGAGAATCTCCCTAGGTGCGACCACAAGGCTGTCCTTCTACGAACTTACACGTCCCTCCCACCGCACGGACCCTATGCTCGACTTGTGCACCAATACAAGAAAACGGACAGCTCGCATCTGCAGGCCCTCCTACACCTTGCCCCGTGGTCCATGATTCTCAATGGAGCCACAAATGACGACATGTATGAGGCTTGGCTAGACTTTATGTCAGCCATAGAGATTGAATGCGTCCCCCAGACCCGCTCACACCAAAAGTGGAAAACCCCTGGATAACAAAGGAGATAATCAGTCTCTCAAGGCAAAAGCGGATGCTGTTTGCGAAAGCCAAAAAGAATTCCCAGACTTACCCATGGGACCAGTGGTGTGGGTGTGCGTGCGTGGGGTTTCCAGACCAAACAAAGCGACGGTGTTCCCGAGCAGCCTAGCCGTACGTCGGAATCCCGGCGTACTTCGATTTTTAGGAGAGGGAGTATGGCGCACCGTGCATTCACGAGGGCGCCTATCAAACCATTTAGCCGTCCTCGCCTCAGACACGATCACATGGTCGTGTCGCCGCGGGGTCGATCGGGATCTCGAATTCAGCTCCCGACGTGCCGCTTTCTCTCCTAGCCACTGGATGGCGCTGCAGGCGCCCCATGGCGGGCGAGGAGAAAACCTCCTCGCCCATCGGTCGATCTAGTCCTCGTTTCAGCTTCCGTCCGAGCGCAGCCAAAGCTACGTGTGGCCGGAGCCAATCACACGCCGGCAATAGGTCACGCGATCTCGCCTGCACTTTTGTATCACTCCGCTGCGCCGCTGGTTGTCCGCTCCGCCCGCGCTCGCCGAGTATTTCGTCTGCTACGGGTGTATCAACGGTATCGTCTGCTACAGGTTTAAAAACTGCCCTTTCACGTTCTGAAACTTAGTCACAGGGGATGCCAGTACGTAGGCTGGCCGCTGGCGTCCGCGTCCGAGCTTTCCCCCTGTCTGGCATTTCGGCATAGTTTCGAGATCGCATACCTGCCAAGTCTCCCGGATTACCCGGGAGACTCCCGGATTTTGACAATTTCGTACGGTTGTACGGACGCGACGTCAAATCTACCGAAAAGTATCCGCCATAGTTTTTTATTTTTATTTTTTATGACGTCTTATTGCTTTGATCATCACGCCTGTGTCATTGCGAGTTACTCGAGAGTAGGTTTAGGTTACTCCGGCGGGTTACCACGTGACAATTCAGAGCAGTAGCGTAAAACGACGGTAGATTTTCAAACGCCAAGGTACGAAACCTCTACTCCTGAAGTTAGAGCGCATTTTGGAACACGGCTGCTGTGACCATGGGTCTTTGTCAGGTCGTCGAGTGAGGTGCGGAACGCCGAACTACTCTTCGTGTTTCCCCGAGTTTAGTTCGAACCACTGATCTGTTGGAACGATGGATGGCACTTTCAAAAGCCAAGAAGAAGTACTTGCAAGTATTTCTGAGATCATACGCGACTGAGTTTCCGTGCTTTGTCGCTTCGCGGAAAGCTGACAAGTATGTATTCTGTACCATGTGCGCCTGTGATGTGTGAGCGTTTCGCACGGCGGCAAGCTTAACTCTGGTACGTTTACATCTGAGAAGAAATCCGCTGCCGCGGGAGCGGATCCGCTCCCGGCGGCGGCGGCGACGAGCGGATTGCGTTTACATCTATTTCCCTCTAGCGGCGGCGGCGGCGCCGGCTCCAGCAGCTATTCTCGTAGCATCCCGTCAAATATGACGAGAAGGCGCGAGAGTTCTCCCCTCGGCCGTCTCTCCCGGGCGCTGCTGCTCCCGGAAGTCGTGACGTAGGCAGCGTCGCGCTGCGCAAGAATGTCACATCCGGTCAGCGAAACGCCTCGTTCGGCGGCAGAAATAGGTCCCGGACAGTGTTGCCAGATTGGGCTATATATAGCCAAATTGGGCTACATTTTTTTCTAGTTGGCGTCAAAATTTCGTGGTTGGCTATGTGGCTATTTTGGGCTATTTCTAAGAATGCGGCGAACTTTTGTCGAACCTCAGGTTCGACGCCGAACTTTGAGGTTCGGCTAGTTAATTTTCGAACTTTTAATAAGTTTCGAAATAAATTGTTTCTCTTTTGGCTAGTCGAGAGGAGAGAGAGGAAGGAGAAAGGCTTCAAACTTCTACAAACTTCGGTGTTTTCACAATGCGCAGTGAAGCAATGCTTGCAAAGTTCAAGCGGTCTCCCTGCAGCGCAGTGGAGCAAACCAAACAGATTGCACTATTACCACAGGCCCGGTAGCGCGCCTTCAACCCGGACGCATATGGCTCCGCTCGGACGTAGACTGAACTCTCTAAATGCTGCTTTGGTGCCCACTGTGAGAATCCTTAGGCACCCAAGTTTGTAAAAATGAGAAGTCCGTCAGTTTCACCGCTAAACAATCGACTACCTTCCAGTTGTCGACCACCCCAAGAAAGGACAGCACAATCAGAAATAGCGTGAACCAGAATGGGGGACACTCATGTTCTACACAAAGAAAGAAAGACGGGTGGGATATTGGTAAGGACCTGAGATATTGGGGTTCTGGTTTGAAACATCCAGTGTTCTGACTGTTCTGCTTCTGTATTTCTTTCTTTTACTGTGTGATCATATCTCCCGGGCTTCACAATAAAGCTGTCTTCGTGTGTTTTGTACTTCTGAAAATCTGCGAAGGAAGGGCCAGTTTTGTACGGATTTTCATCATTTCGAAGCTTTTTTTTTTAAAGATTCAGAAGTAACATAATGTACACAAAAGGTGGTGCATCTGAGGGTTGAAACAGAGATTGTAACGTGTATCAGTGTGAGAAATTGTCAATATAAGGCTTAAAAATCATTGTTTTTAGTCTTGGCTATTTTGGGCTATATTTTTTTTACGGCTTTGGCTATATTTGGGCTATACCTCCCAGTCGTTTGGCGGTTTTTTGGTGGGACCATCTGGCAACACTGGTCCTGACCCAACGGCTCTCCGCCGCGTTTTCCGCCCAGCGTTTCGCCCCAGCGGCAAAGCTGGGCGGATTCGCTGGCGGATCCGCAAGGTAAACGTACCATCGCTTCACGAAAGCATCGGAACCATGCTCGTGCCGTAGAAGGGCAGGGCACCACCGGCAGTTTACTCCAAAACAACTGCGAAGACAGTGTGATTCGCGCAGAGTTCCTCTTCACAAGGTTTCTTGCCAAACTAAAAAAAAAAAAAAAAATTATGTTTCAACTCTTCTATCCTTATCCCCTCCCCCTCCCCTCCCCTCCCTCCCCCCCCCCCCCCCCCCCCCGCGGCGGTCTCCCGGATTTTTATGTTGCTAGGTTGGCAGGTATGTGCAGATGATCAAAAAAACTGCGCGACTTGACATAACAAAATTAACAATTTAATCAAACGTTTCGTTTCCCATGCGGGAAACATCATCAGTGAAACCTTCAAGCAGGAATGAGAGAAAAACACTTTAAGCCAGTCCGCGTACACATCGGGGAGGGGGCCGCGGTGTGAATTGCAAGCCGATGAGTCACTTCGGATGAACCATGATTCCACGAACCTGCGTGGACCCCACCTTTGTTCATGCGCCAGAGTGGACGCATTCTAAAGTCGAAACTGTGACCTGTATTCCAACAATGGTCTACGAGTTCCGTCTTTGCTCTTGTCGCATGCGTGGCCTTGGCCACGTCCCTTTTGTGTTCGTTTAGGCGAGTGCAGCGCCTCCGGCCTGTTTCACCAATGTAGGATGCGTCACAGTCTCTCATTCCTGCTTGAAGGTTTCACTGATGATGTTTCCCGCATGGGAAACGAAACGTTTGATTAAATTGTTAATTTTGTTATGTCAAGTCGGCGCAGTTTTTTTTTACCATTACGAGTCCCGGCTTTTGGAATATTTTTGCAGGTATGGAGATGTAACTATACACATTGCAAGGTGCCCGATGACCCGGCCGTTGACGTTTCTGGATATACCAGGGCTCGAGGCGCAGTCCTTTCCACCAGCTTTTCGGCGTTCAATGTGATCGGCAGATGAAGGGGTGCCCTGATTTCCGTGTGTCAGAGAATTGTAGTGGCCCGGACGGTTTTCTTGTTTACAACGCATTCGCGGTACGACGCGGCCGGAGTCTCCTGCCGAATTTGAAAGTACGGTAGACATTCATCACGACCGCTCGCGCCTAACGCCCAAACGTGCCTTCGCGAAAGGACGTTCTGAGGCGACTCGGTGAGGAAAGCAGCGAAGCACATGATTCCGCCATTACGGGAACGAAATCACACAGAAGAACCGAGCGCTGCAGCCGTGTTGCCAGCGGATGTACGCGTTTTCACCAAACCACATGCATTTACATATATTAATAAAAACATAACTTCAGATATTTATTTCCTTTTGTTGCAAATCATTCTCAGCAGCACACATCTGGAATGTTGTGCAATGTATACGCACAAAACAGTCATTAAAAAAAATTTACTTTTGCGGACTACTTTGTGGTGCGTAGGAATGCTCTTCTCGAAGTTGCGAACCGTCCCTCAGCCTTTGGCTGCGCTTGGACGGAAGCTGAAACGAAGGTCGGGTAACCGGGAGGCAAGTCTCTTGGATTCCGGCCGGCGCTCAAGAAAGGCGAGTGCTAGCAACTGCTCTCGGGCAATAGCGGGACACGAGGCCTAGGGGCCTCTCTTTGTGTTAAGCTTTGGGCTTAACGTACGTTTGTAAATATTTGAGTAATGTCGCGTGTGTTTGTAGTATAGACCGTTTTATCGTGGGTAGCGCCATTTTGAGAGCGAGAGAGAAAAGGGGAAAGGGTACCGGCGCTTTCCTCCTTTCTGGCTGTGTAGAAAGAGTGAAAGTCCCGGATGAGGGGCTTGGCCGGTGTTGGGTGTCTGCCGTGCCCCAACTTCGTTCGCGCTTTCTTTTCTGTTTTAAACTCGCAAACTTAATTAGAGCCGTGGTCTTTGATGGTGAGAGTTCCCCGGTCATCGGGACACCATTGCTCGGTGATAGGGTGCACGAATAAGGACAGAAAGCGCCGAATACTGTCCGAGGACCTATGTAGCTTGCATGGAATCCGGCAAGGCGAGTGCGGCTGCAATGTTTCTAAGCTCCATCGCTTTCCGTATGACTGGAAATGATGAACCATTCATCAATTTTTGCTTGCAATGGGCCTGTTTCAACGTAGCCGTTTAGTAGTAATCAACAAGCGATACACGAAACGGGAACCTCAATTAACTTTTGTAAACACCCGGGGCTGCTACAGATCGTTTTGCCGCGCTGCTTTTATCTTGCGTGTCCGTATTCCTGTATTTCCTTGTGGATGAACGACGAAGACGTTCTAGATGTACTTATATCGAACCGCCGAAAACCTCAAGGCAGCCACGAATTATTTTACTATTTGATGCAATATTTTGAGTACCAACCTCCAATTTCTATCGCTGACACGTTCGCTGCCGCTGTTCTCCCCGTCGCCGCACTGGCGGATGCCATGACTCGAACAAAGAAACGTGCCCACTGGGCTCGAAAACGCAGATCGCAACACACGAGACGTACCCTGCAGCGACTATCCAGCGCTTCAAAGCGCCCAATCAACGGAAACAACCCACCAGCGCCACTCCAAGGAGCGCTTTTGCCGGCTCTCTGGTATCGCGCAGGAGATCGCGATTCAGGAAAACCGATAGAACAACCTTTTCAACAATTTATAGCCTCACCCGGCGGCGGAAATGAGCCTTCAACTAAGTGTTGTAGATGATAAAATTGAGTCAGTCACCACTGCAAATTATTAATATTAAGATAAATTCAGTTACAAAATTTTACAAGCTGAAACAGCAATTATCACGAGAAAACTGGCACGCACCTTGCGAGCGCACCCCATGTTCATCGGCGGTACAGCATTCGGTGCGCGCTCCATTCACAAAATGTTCCGAGCACTGTCGAGAGGATGGCGTTGAGGAAACGCTTTTTGGTTTACGGACGAAATCCACTGCCGCCGAGACCGGGGTCATGTGGAAAGCGATGGACCTTAAAGACATTGCAGCCGCTCTCGCCTTGCCGGATTCCGTGCAAGCTACGTAGGTCCTCGGACAGCGTTCGACGCTTTCTGTCGTTATTCGTGCACCCTACGACCGAGCAATGGTGTCCCGATGACCGGGGAACTGTCGCCATCGAAGCCCGTGGCTCTAATTAAGTTTGCGAGTCTAATACAGAAAAGAAAGCGCGAACGAAGTTGGGGCACAGCAGACACCCAACACCGGCCAAGCCTCTCATCCGGGACTTTCACTCTTTCTACACAATCAGAAAGGAGGAAAGCGCCGGTAGCCCTTTCCCCTTTTCTCTCTCGCCCTCTTTCAGTAAAACGGTCTATAGATTGAGTGTTTTGTAGCGTTGTGTTTTTATGTACCAATAAACGGGGAGCGGAATCCTGCTCCCGCGAAAGAACCAGGCTGGACTCGGGTTGTTGACGGACCACGTGGGGAACGGCGTATTGGTGGCGGTCCGCGAAGTCCCACAACACCAGTAGAATCTCATCAGGCCCTGAATCTTGGAAAGCACTCTATATTAAGTACTAGAATTTATTTTAGTTATACAAGACACTAACCAGAGTTTTGTGGATGTTTTTATTGGTTCGGTTCCACCCCGAGTATTTCCAGTTTGGCTGGACAGAGGCATCACGCAATTAGGAATTGGGTCACCTAAGTTTCTAGTTGTGTTTTATTAACTTTACACTTTGTACATACAGCGTCACTTCAGGACATGCAGCCAGGCTCCAGGCAACACGGGTTTTTTCCCTGTACTCCCAACAAACATGTACCTACCAACTGCCTTCTGCATGCCCCTTGGAAATAAAATAAATGCATACTACTTTGTACGCTGGGATTTTTGAACATACAGTCACCGACCGATTATTCGGATTTCGCAGGGACCGAAAAGACTTGCGAATAAGAAAGCAGTCGAAAAATCAGCAGATTAGAACACTTGTTTTTATACTTCTAAGCGTGCCTAAAAAAGCTGTCAATATTACCTTGCTTCAGGTTACGTTTATGCTTGCGTTGGGCCACTTTCTATTAGCTTGAGCATTGCTGCCTTCTTTCCTAGCGTTATGGTTGAGTACTTTGTTAGCGGCACTTGGCGGTGGCGAAAAACAGATGGAGCTACGACGTCGAAGCCTACACGGTCTGAAAACACAATTAGCCCGGACGAGATCGACTGCAGAATGGCGAATAAACAAAGAAAAGTGGTAATGACAAGCTAAAGCAAGAAAAAAAGCCGCAGCATAGTGTCACCTAGCGGTTGGAATTCACAGTACTTGGGCAGCACTGCCGAACCAAGTAATCCATGTGCAGCCAACAATGAATGAAAGATGTCCTGTTCCCGTCCTCGTCCTCGCTGTTTTATACTTTCAAGTTTATATCCATTAACCAACACGCTCGTTTTTAATTGTAGAATCCAGAATGGTGGCTTCTCAATAGTGTTTTCTGCTGATCGCTTGCATACAATCTTGTTTGAAAAACCACTTTCGGACTTGAAACTGTTGGAAACATTGGTCGTGAATATGCACTACTTCTATCGGGTAGGTCACAGTTCCTCCTTTAGGTCCGAATTCTCGGCATCAGAAAAATCGGTCGGCATCCGTAAGTTATATAACCAAGGTAGCACGCACAAGCAGTGAATAAAAGCAGCGTTACAAAGACACCTTAACACATTTTCTGCATTCCTACACATTAAAAGAAACAGAAGTGCATTTCTTGCAGCATGGAATGTTCTGATTAAGGAATGATCTCCGAGGTCTTTCAAATAAAAATATAACCTCCGCTAAGTTTAGAAAACTGGTAAGCTTTGCACATCCTTCAGAGTGCTCTCCCTATGCCACTAAAATGAACATGCACCTGAGGTTCTAACCTCCTCTCCCACCGCAATATATTAATAAATAGTGTGTATATAAATAGCTGAACATGATGTAGCATAACTACCAAGACGCAATGTGCAGAAAAACCGCAGCATTTGCAAAACACCAAACTTGGCACTAGCTGTCGCAAGCCAGCTGTCAATGAACAACAAAAAGTAGTACTATGTTTCATTAAAGAATGAAAGAAAACAAGATGAAACTTTGATTGCAATAAAAAGTGACTTTGGTGAGGAATGTATATTAGAAGGTAAAAGTGCCTCTTAAATAGTGCAATGAACATTGAAAACGCATTTCCTCTTGCCTAACTTGGAGCGTGGCATCGCAAAAGAGTCAAATTAAATTTATTCTAAAACTACATTTAAAAAAAAAAATAAACTTCAAACATTTTTAAATAATAATCTCGAAATGTTTTAGACTGTCCATATACTGTAAACGACTTAATTTTCGCAAGGACCTAATTTCGCGAATTCCACGTAATCGCCCTACAATTTGCGAAAAATGGGTCCTGTGAACAATTCTGGTGAAATGTAAACACATTGGAATCTATAATGAGATCCCACTGCGTCGCGAAAATTAGAACCCGCAAATTATTCCGAAACTTAAACTTTGACCTAAATGGCGAAATATTGAGCCCAGGAAAAATAAGTCGTTTACAAGTATAAGGTCTTGTAAGAAAATGCTAATAACTCACAGCCTCCAGTACTGAGAGCCAGGCATTTGTAGCAACACATTTTTGCAACTCATGGTGTAGCTCGTAGCACCAAACTATAATTGATTGACTACAATTGACGTCCAAGTAGTTCAAACTACCTTGAATTCATACTGGAAACTATAATTCTAAATGGAATATTTTGGAGCGTAAAAATATGGCAAAAATGCAGTTCCGTGCTGTTCAGTGTCCATTCAAGAGGGAGCAAGGTAAGACGACTCAGCCCAAAATGAAAGACAATTGGCAGACAGTGCAAAAGCTGCCTCGGTGGAATAATGGGATCTGGACGTCGGATGTCTTCAGCTGTCCGGCGAGAGGTCCGTGCTGCCCCTGACTTGCCAGACTCGGACGGTGTGGTCGCTGATGGGGAGGGAGGGAGAGGTTACCAAACAGAAAGCAACGAGTAACGTGCAAACAAAATTGACGGGCCTCCATTGCAGCATGCTGCACACGTTCAGCTTGAGGCCTACACAACAAAACCAAGGCTTTATACCTGTTCGGAGTGACTGCTCTTAGTCTAGTTAGCTGCGGACACATTATGTTATTTCCACCGATGCAATGGGTAGTCTTTCAGCTGTCTAGCCACTAGCACAAACCATGCACAAAGCTCCATTCAACAGTCTCATCTTCCATTGCCCACTCTCTGCACATGGGTATTGGCAGAGCGGTTGAGGACCCCACTGTTCCAGGGCTGCCGGTGATTCTGCTAGCCAATATCGTCCGTTTAATAAAGTTCCACCCAACCTGACAAAATATGTCTGCAGTTCTCCAAACACATAACACGTCCGTTTCTAAAGTTGCAGAGGCAACCGTTGAAACTGCTATCTTCCTCCACAGCGGAGACCTCAACTTGGCAGGTATGGCTAAGTGCACTCGACCCCAGTTAAATGCATCACGGTATTCTGGTACCAGTCAAACCCAAACAGAGACAAACATTGGCAAATTGGAGGCGATGCAACCAAGGAAGACGGGACGAATAGAAGAGCCCAAAAAGCAGCAGAAGCGGCATTGCAGTTAAGAGAGCATTCGGAGGCCCAAGCAAATGGGAACATGCGCGGGCATGCAGAGTTGATAGAGCGGGAACACGGCAGGACGGGGAGGGGGTTCTTCAAGGCCCAGACTTGACGTTGCCTTCGGCATCCTCCGATGACGAGTCTGCCTCAAGGTAGTAGCCTGGCGTGCGCCAGACTTTTATGTCGTTGTTGCTGCAAAGGCAATGCACCGCAAGATGGTCCTTCAGTTCTTTGGGCCAGATATCTGCAACCGCTTGGACGAGACACTCTGTCGGCTATCATATCCTCATTTTTTTGCTCACCATTTTATCACTATAGTCTCAAAATAATTGTTACAATGGTATGAGTAGAGCCCTGCACGTCCGCGCGGATACCCACAATCAACTGGCAGGTGCGAATAAAAATTAACCAGAGTTGACAAATTGCGGTTGCGGATGCCAAAGGCTGCGGACGTGGGTTCGGATCAACATTTTTGTCGAGGCGGCCCAGAAATGTGTGCGACCGCAGGGGGATCGGTGGCCAAGTGGGCTAGTGTGCACCAGCTCGGAGCACGTGGAGCGAAAGCTCACACTGCAGAACCCCCTGGGTTCGGTCCCCAGCACTGCACGTTTCCATATGGATGAGCATCGCACCAGCGTGCGGTCATGTATCACTACGCGTGATGCACATGAAAGGCTAGCGGTTGCACTGCACTGGCCATATTGCTCGTCTACAGCTGGGAGACAAGTCGCCCATAGAGGCAGACTAAGTTCTAGGCTCATACACACCCCAATTTGTTTTTGCGAGCGACTGCAGAGCGAGAGTGAAATAAATGAGTGAGTGATACTATAACGTGCATCATCAAATGTTTTGCGGGAACAAATTACTCTCCTGGAGACAAGCTGTCCATCGGGGAGAACTCACCAAAGATCGCTTTAGAGCGTTACATCTCGCCAAAAAAATGACGTCCCTAGAGAAAGACAGGGGCATCAAACGTCCTGAGAAAACAATTGGTCTTGTTAGGCACGAAGACCAAAAACGTCCTTTGGGCAAAGAAAACCCGAAACGTACAAGCCACAAGAAAGTAGAAGAAGTACAAGCCACAAGAAAGTAGAAGAACAAGTCTTTTTTCTCAACAATTGGCAAGTCACTGCTAAGAGTGTGGTTCGAAGCATGCAAATCCGAGGTTGTGTCTCAAATTGAAACCAAAAGGACATGAATTGCCATTATTGAATATTTCCCAATGGTGTACTCGCATCTTACCACGTATATACCTCACTGTGGTAAGTGATGCGCGTGGAGCGAAAGCTCGTGCTGCAGAACCCAGGGATCCTGAGCTCAATCCCCACCCCTGCCCGTTTCGATCTGGATGAGCATCGTACCGGCGTGCGGCCGTGTATCACTACTGCGTGGTGCACGTTAAAGACCCCAGGCTAGCGGTTGTACTGCACTGTCTAAATTGCTCATCTACAGCGAGTGACTCGTCGCAACTTTAAAATGGCTGACCAACGACTCGCTGTATAAATATCCCCACAACCCAATATTTTTTTTTTTTTTGTGGTGAGTGATCAGCTTTTTACTTACATTTTTATTGTTTGACCTAAATTAAATGGCACAATGCTATTAGTCTGTATTTATTAACTTTCATGGTTAGAAAATTTGCATCTGTATAAAATGGATGTTACAAAACAAAACAAAAATAATTTTATTTTTTTGCATAATTTTTGGTGCAGAGTGTTGCAGACTCCAAGCAAGATCTCATGACTGCGATCATCTTTCCAGCGACGCAGTGTCTCGGAAAAATTATCCCGCATAATATTGTCCCGAATGACAATTGATGAATAACTGAAGGAAAGGAAACGTTTAATGGGGTGTGCCCAAAGCTATAGAAGAAGGCTGGCATCAATGGCGGCGTAATGGTAGGATCGAGTGCTGGGACGAGACTGATTTTGGCTTGCCACGCGGAGCCCCTTATCTACACGCGTGGGCTTGTGGAACATTCGGCATAGAACGTCCATAACTCAATCAGACGACGAGGTTCTCCCACTTATGAAAACGCTAAATTGAAAGAATAGATAAAAGAAGCGTCCGCTCCCAGAAAGTGAACCGTGCGTGCGAAAGCCAAGCACGGCCACGCACATGCTCGCTCGGCGACGCGCGTGGCAATATAAATACAGGGGTAGAAGCGCTGCGCCCATTGCGCCATTGTGCGCCAATCTACTTTCGCTGCGCCACATTTTGCGTCAAAATTAACCAAACAAGTTCTTTTTTTTTAATGGTTATATTTATTGGAATGCTCTTCTTCATTGGCCACAGTGGTTTACAGTGTTGTCTTCGTTTAGGTAATTCTGAACCAATAGGGAATTTGAGCAAACCGTTACCGTGTTCCACGCACTACCGGAGCCTTTTTGAAGCATGCTTTTAAGTGCGCCCGAGTGACACCGTCAATGCGGGGCGCGCGCTTAAAAGCATGCTTCAAAGGCTGTGCGGAACACTGTAATGGTTTGCTCAAAGTCTCTATTGTTATGAAACCAGCATACCAATGTGGCCGTGTCAACGGAGTCTCCGAAAATGGCACATGCATAGGTCGCTTTGTCAGAGTACTCATCAGAACTCTGGCTAACGACAAAAACATGTTTCAATGCATAGTTTCATCATTTACTTCATTTTTTTTTTGCACAGTGGCACTGAGCATGATTATGTGTATTCGAAATACCACACACACGGCATTAAATGGCCGATACCGCAAAGTCCCGTACGAAAGCCCACCCTCGAGACACATCCCATTCTTTTCTTTAATCACATCTGCATGATCTGCGGTATCGGTATGCGACAAGCGTGCTCGCCGCGGGTTCCATCGTGCGTATTGCGCCGTGACACTCGAATGTGCAGCATGCGTACTATACTTTGTTTCACCTTAGGTCCGAGCGCGGCCGATGTTATGAACCGAAGGGCCAATCAGACAGCGAAAGAGGCACAAAGTCATGGCATGCTCTCTGCAGTTGATAGAACTAGCCGTTATTCGCCGCCTCTCTGTGCGTGCTCCTCCGCCGGCTAGTCCTATCAAGCGCAGAGAGCACGCCATGACGTTGCGTTTTTGCGCTCTTTGATTGGCCCTTCGGCTCATGACATCGTACGCTCTGAGACCTAAGCTGAAACGAAGTATATGCACGGTATCCTTCCCATGACATGCAAAATCCTAACTCGTTCGTGCATTTTTTTTTTTTCTTTTGTGATTTTTGTGCGCAATATTGGTTTTCGTGACACCCGAGTATGTAGCGGCCGGGTTCTTGCGACTATACCGCACTGTGAGGCGCGAATGCGCTGCGTCCTCGTTCTGCTGCCTTACCCATGACAGGGGAGTTTATAGCGAATTCCCGCATACTTATCGCACACGCGAGTTTCTTATCACTGACTTACGTGGCGAATATCAGGTGCCAGCACCCAGACTGCGATCATGGAACTGGTGGACGAGGCAGTACAGCTGGACGCAATAGTAATCCAGCATGGATGCATTCATTTCCAGTTCCATGATACATCAATGGAGGAGACCATAGATTAACGCCTGGGTTGAGACAGCTTGACGAGCCCATAGCCGCCGTATTGTCAATGAAACAGCAAGCCGGCTGATGGACGAGAGAACAGTGGGAGTGATCCTGCTGAGGGAAGCAAATTCTAAACCGTTGTGCTAGAAGGCGTCCAAACAATGTGGAGAGCAAGTCCTTATAGTGGGTAGACCTCATCTGCTTGTTTTCTTCAGCCAATAATAACTCGGCATTCACTCAACCCCTGTGCAAGAAGCAGACAAACTTGAGAAAGGTGTTTCCTTTTATGGTCAGTTTTGTCAGTCACGTTTTTTTCTTAAACTCCTAAACAAGCCTTCTTTTTTCCTCTTTAGTCAGTCATGCCTGTTTCAGTAAGGGTTAATTAAGTGCGTACGTATGAGCAGGAATGGTATAGGTGGTATCATCAAGTTTTCAATATTTTGCATTTGTATACTTTTATCAAATAGAGAAGATTTGTACTCTGTACTGAAGGCTGCTGGACTGAAGGCAGTCCAGCAGCCCACGCAACAGGGCTAACACTTGTCTTTTGCCGTCAGGAGCTGATTACAAGTGGATCCGCGAACGCTTGACACCTGCGAGCGGAGGCGGCCCAACCACTGCGACCCTGCCAGCAAGCGTGACGCACCGGATATGGGAGCCACAGTCAGCATCCACGGGTT
>JAZHYW010005497.1:0-42416 GCA_037355805.1 Ixodes ricinus
TTTTTTCCTTTTTTTGCACATGCCTCCCAAGAAGCAGTCCCCGGCCCCGTCCGACCACGGCGACTCCAGCGAAGAAGACGCGGAGCCCGGTCCGTCGTCAGCTGAGGTACTGGCACTCATGGCACGGATGTCCGCCACCCTCCAGTTGGTGACGGAGCGCCTGGCAACCGGCACGGGAGGAGCTGGCGGCCATGTGCAGCAGCGTGGGCCCGAGCTCCACCCTCGGCTCACGGTCCCCGTGTACACGGGGTTCGACGACAGGAAGTCCGTCGCCGACTTCCTGGAAGAGCTGGACGTCTACGCCCAAGCGTCCGGCGCCTCGGAGAGCTACGTGCTCGAGCGCATCCTGCCCCTCGCCTTACAAGCGAGCGCAAGACGATGGTGGGTGTTGCAAACTCCCTTTCCGTCTCTAGACGCGTTCCGCCGTAGCTTCCGAGAAGAGTTCCTGCCACCGGGGTACGACTCCCGAGTCCAGCGGGAGCTCGAACGACGTACCCAGCATCCTCAAGAGGGCCTCGTTGAATACATCCGGGCCATGCAGGAGCTGTTCAACCGAGCGGCGAAAGCTGCTCCCGAGTCGGAGAGGGTTGCACGCATCGTCCGACAGAGCCACCCCCGTTACCACGTCTATCTTCAGGGGCGGCGGTTCGACAGCGTGGAGGACCTCGTTCGTGCGGCACGCGGCGTGCAAGACATGATCCTGGCCAGCGCGGACTACCGGCCGCCGCCCCCGCCACGGAAGCCCTCGAACCCTCCTGCGCATGGGTTCCTCCCGCACAGCAACGCAGCGTCCACGCCCGTGCCCCTCAGACTCGGCGCCCGCCTGAAAGGGACGGCGCCTTCGCCTTCGACGAGAATCCCGATGCCTACGCATCGGGCGGGGTTAGCGACAGCTTAAATTCCCGACCGAGGGAAGCCCCAGGCGCCTGGGACTGGTCCCCCCAGGGCCCGCACTTGGGTGGAAGCCCGCCGCGGGTGCCGCGCATCCCCGAGAGGGGCCGGCTGCAGTTCCCGGACAGCGAAAGCTGGCTGCATGACCCTCGGCGAGATCTTCAGATGGCCGGAAGGCCCCAGCGTCAGCCGAGAGGCGGCTGGCAACGTGGGAATGATCCGGCGGAGCCGAGAGGTAGCCGGCGACGTGGGAGTGAACGGGGCAACGTGAGAACCCAGCGGCAGAACGACTCCTGCTACAACTGCGGACAGCGCGGCCACTTCCGCAGCCAGTGCCCACAACGGCGGCCCCGTGAGCAGCGAGAACCGCCTGACCAGGGAAACCGAGGCGGCCCGCGGCGTTGAACCCGGAGCCCTCGCCGCCAAGGGCCGCTACCAGCCCCGGGAAATGTGAGTCGCCAGCACTCCTTCCTTCTGTATGTCGGGTTCGACCTACACACCATAGTATCGAGCCACGCATGACAGTTTCTGTACTCGGCGTGCCTTTGGCCGCGCTCCTCGATACCGGCGCGGGAGTTTCGCTTATCGGCGACGTAGTTTTCGAACTCTGCAAATCGAGGAAGGTTAAGCTCCGTTGTTCGAGCACGCTTTTGCAGTTAGCGTCAGGCGCGCCAACAAAAGCAGCAGGCGCAGTAAGGCTGAGGATTTCCTTCGACGGAAAAACGCGGCGTCAGCGTTTTCTTTATCTGCCAGCTCTCTCCGTACCGATTATCTTGGGCCGAGATTTCATTGCAGGCGAAAAACTTTCGCTCGACTTCGCTGCCGGCGGGTATCGGCTGGGCGACCAGCCACACGTGACCCCCTTCACCAGACGTGAAGACTGCGTCACCGGCGCAACCCTTCCGGCCCACTACACAGCGCGGCCCGCTGCAGTTCTTCCTGGTGGCATCCGAGACGCCCTCAACGCGTGCCCAGCAACCAGCTCGCAGAAGCAGCAGCTCGAGAGCATCCTGCAGCCCTTCGCAGCGATGTTCACGGAAACTCCGGGCAAGACCGACGTGTTGCTACACCACATCGAGACTGGTGACGCCCGACCATTGCGGTGCAACCCTAGGCCCCTCAGCGTCCACAAGCGAGCCCTACTAGACGCAGCACTACAAGAGATGCTGGATACCGGAGCAGTGCAAGAGTCCCAGAGTCCGTGGGCCTCTCCCGTCGTCTTGGCTCCGAAGAAAGACGGCTCGGTACGACTTTGCGTGGATTATCGCCGCCTCAACGCAGTGACGGTGAGAGATTCGTATCCGTTTCCTTCCATCGACTCGGTTATGTACGCGATTGGCAACGCGAAAGTGTTCACCACTCTGGACTGCAGTCGAGGTTTTTTGCAAATTGAGATTGATCCAGAGGACGTGCCAAAGACTGCGTTCACTTGCCACAGAGGATTGTTTGAATTTACTCGCCTCCCCTTTGGCCTTTCCAATTCACCCGCTAGTTTCCAGCGTTTAATGGATATCGTTCTCGGCGACGCAAAATATAACTTCGCTATGGCTTACATGGATGACGTCGTTATCTTTTCCCAGACTTTCGAGGAACACCTTAAGCATCTTGGAATCATCCTCGAGCGCCTGCGCAACGCCGGCCTAACGATTCACCCCGGCAAGGTGCAGCTCGCTTCACCACAAATTAACCTTCTTGGTTTTGTAGTGGACAATGGAGTTCTTCGCCCCAACGAGGACAAGCTGCGTGCAATAGCAGAGTATCCACAGCCACACGACGTCAAGAGTTTGCAGCGGTTTCTTGGATTGATTGGGTTTTATCGCCAGTTCATCCCCCGCTGCGCCGAGATTGCTAACCCCCTGACCTTGCTCTTGCGCAAAGGCGAGAAGTGGCGGTGGGGGAGGAGCAGCGCGTCGCTTTCCTTCAGCTCTCGAAAGCAATCACCGACGTCGCCTCGTTGAAGTTGCCTGATCTCAACCGACAATTTGTCGTCCAAACAGATGCCAGCAACTCCGGCCTGGGCGCAGTCCTCCTTCAGGAACACGACAACGTTCTTCGCCCAGTCGCCTTCGCTAGCCGCACGCTGACAGCGGCCGAGCGGAACTATTCCGTGACGGAAAAGGAGTGTCTCGCCATCATCTTCGCCCTCAAGAAGTTTAACATGTATCTCGATGGCGCTTCCTTTCAGATACAGACGGATCACCAAGCGCTCTCCTGGCTGAAGAATTTGCAGAATCCAGCCGGACGTCTTGCACGATGGGCTCTGACACTGCAAGCGTACGACTACACTATCGCCTACAGGAAAGGAGCAACTAATATTGTGGCAGACGCACTGTCACGGGCTCCTTTGCAGGTCCCTCCCACCGAGACGGAACCAAAGTTGGTGGGGTTAACCGACATCGTGGCCGGCACATCGGAGTCACGATGGGGGACGTTGGTGAGCCGAGCAGACCTCCGCAAGGCCCAGCAGGAAGATGGACTTTGTCGACGCGTGTGCGAGAGGCTTGCGGCACGAAGAGCAAGCGGCACCGGAAGCGACGACGAGTACGACTCGTACCTGCTGAGCGAGGACGGACTTCTTCTCCGCTACATCCCCCAGGCAGACGATGACAGCGATGGATCGCCTTTCCGGATTGTGATACCTCGGAAGCTGCGCAAATCATTCATCAGGTACTTCCATGATTCAGCATTAGCGGGTCACAGCAGCGGCAGTAAGACTTACGATAAGTTATGTCGTGTTGCGACTTGGCCAGGAATCAGGCAGGATGTACTGAAGTATGCTCGCAGTTGTCCAGTGTGTCAGAAGGCGAAACCTCGCGGAGGCCAACCACCAGGATTAATGCAGCCAGTCGTTAGCCAGTCGCCTTGGCAGATTGTCGCATGTGATGTCATGGGACCGTTTCCACGTAGTCCTCGCGGAAATCAGTATCTACTTGTTGTGACTGACCACTTCACCAAGTGGGTCGAACTGTTCCCCTTGCGGAAGCTTCTTTCACAGCGGATCTGGGAATGCCTTCTGTCAGTCTTCACCAGATTCGGCTTTCCTGCAGAGCTCATCACGGATGGTGCTTCGTACTTTCGAAGCAAGATCTTCGTCGACACCTGCGCTGCGCTTGGGATACGGCACAAGCTGACTTCGCCGTATCATCCGCAAGCCAACATCACGGAGAGGATCAACCGCAACCTCAAAATGATGTTGATTTCCCACACAGCCCGTCACAAAGACTGGGATGCCAAACTCGACGAGATGGCATTTGCAACGCGCACCACGGTCAACCGATCGACTGGTTTCACGCCTGCTCGTCTCAACTTTGGTAAGGAGCTAACCTTCCCAATGGAAAATTCATTTTTATACACAGATGTTGCGCAGAATGGACGCCCATACGCGCAGTTCGCCCAGGACGTCCATTACCGACTCTCGACGGCTGTTCGTGAAGCACGAGAGAATCTCGACGTCGCTCGTCTTCAACAGGCCGCCCAGTACGACAAGGGCCGCCGCAACGTCCACTTTCAGGTTGGAGACTTGGTACTTCGTCGGACACATCCCCTCAGCAACGCGTCGAAAGGATTCGCAGCATCCCTCGCCAACCGTTGGGACGGACCCTTTCGTGTAACGGAAAAAGTTTCTCCGTTGAGCTACCGCCTAGCACGTCTGCATGGTACACAGCAGTACGGGCCAATTCACGTGTCTGAGCTCAAGCGTTACTGCGAGCCAGCAGTTTTTCCGCAGGTCCCGGACAACCCAGCTCCCAGCCAGCCCTTGGATCACGGAACCCCACCCAGGCGGTACAACCTGCGCCGGCGATGACTTAACATCCGCTGGATGACCATATCCTTTTTCGCTGGCTGTACTCCTCTTCGCGGAGAGGGGGGAGAGACGACCTCTCCTTCCCGCGGGTCTGCCTTTTGTTTTTCAAAAGGATTGCCTGATTTCGCGAGTGCCTCCGGACTCAGTTTTATATCAGACCCGTAATCTTCTCCCTTCGTGTTTTCTCTTGTCATGCCGTCTGCCCAGATGGAACCCTCCCGCACCTACGACCGCCGTTATGGCACCCGGTTCACGGCCCGCCACCCGAGTTTTTCCCGTGGCCGTCGTGACCACCCCCGCACTGCCAGCGTGGCCACTTGGACGGTCCTGGTCGAAGAGCGTCCCGTGGCCTACGCCTCCAGGCTGCGTTGGCGTGAGCAGCCGCGCCCTGAACGCGGTGCCCCACCAGAGTCCGTTCCGGAGCCGTTCCGGGGGAACACCCTGGAAGTCCGCCACCCGGTGGAACCCCCCGCCATCTACAATGATGCCGAACGCCGGCTCCTCTGCCCCTCTGCGGCGTCCCAGAGATCCACCGGGCCACGCACCTCGCCGGGGCCCTTCATCAGTCTCGGCTCGCCGCCGAGTGGGCCCACCGTGCTGTCCAAGCTGCGCATCGTGCTGACGCCCGCCCCTTGGAGGTAGCAGAGGCCCTCCGCGTGCTTCGTCAGGCCCGCCCTGACCTCTTGCGAGATCCTGCAGCTCCGGAGGACGCCCTCCTAGACATGGACCTCTGAAGGGGGGAGAGATGTGGGCGCTCGGCCCGCCACCCCGCGCCCATCCGGCCAACGACGCGCCACCGGCCTGGGGGGCGGCTCCTGGGCACAGAGAGGGATGATATAAGCGGGTGCGGCAGCAGAAAGGGGCTCAGTTCTCGCCCAGCCTTCCAGCGTGCCCCGGCAAGATGGTAATAAACATCAGTTTCTGAAAGGACGAGCCGTCTGGTCAATCTCCCGCGGCGGACGACGGAAGTCGAACGCCACAAGTTTGAATGGGCAGCAGCAATCATTCGACGAGCTGGAAGCGAAGACTCCAGGCTCCTCCTGTCCTTGGACACTTTGATCAGGATGCGGAAAAAGAGATTCACACGGACGCTAGTAATGCAGGACTTGGAGCGGTACCAGTTCCGAGTCCAAGAAGGCATCGAGCGAGTCATCGCCTACGCAAGTCGGACGCTGCTCCAAATTGAAGAGATATTACTCCACGTTTGAAAAGCGAATGTCTCGCGGTCGTCTGGGCAATCACGAAGTTCCGCCCGTACTTGTACGGGGGCCCGTTCCGCGAAGTCACAGACCATCACTCGCTCTCCGCTGGCCTTGCTAACCTCAAAGACCCTTCAGGACGCCTCACCCGTAGAACCTCCGACTACAAGAGTTCAAATTGCCTGTAGTCTACAAGTCGAGGCCGAAAGCACAGCGACGCCGACTGCCTGTCCAGGGCCCCTGTCGAGACCACCTTCCGGCAGCAAGTGACGACAATGACGACGAATGCTTCCTAGGAGCAGTGACCACCAACGACCTGGCGATCAACAAGATCATCCTGAGCTGCGCGCATAGTGTCAGAGCACCTGGAAGGGCGCGAAGTACCGTGCCTCGTGTTTTCTCACAAGTCCTGCCGACCTTTGTCATTCGACAAGGTGTACACTACAAAGAGAACTTCGGGGACAACAACTCGCCGTGGCTGCTGGTAATCCCGACCGACCTTCGGGCGGAGATCTTTCAAGCCTGCCCGACGACCCGACGTCCGGACAGCTGGTTACAGTCGGACGCTGGCCCGTATTCGTGAAAAGTATTACTGGCCCAAGCTCCCAGAAACCGTCCACCTCTACACCCTATCTTTCCACAAGTGCCAGCGACGCAAGAAACCGCCGACGAAGCCGGCAGGTCTCCTGCAGCAATTCCTCCACCAACTCCACCGTTCCACCAGGTCAGAATGAATCTACTTGGTCCTTTCTCCGCCGTCGGCCCTGGAAGACTGTTGGATAATCGTCGTTACCAGATTATCTCACGCGGTACGCAGAAACGAAAGCCCTTCCTTCAGGGACTGCTGATGAAGTGGCCAAGTTGTTCATCGAGTCCCATCAATCCTCGGCATGGCGCTCCCGAAGTTCTAGTTACAGATCACGGATCATCGTTCATGGCACACCTGACCCGAGAAATCCTCCGGCTCAGTCACACCAGCCATCGTCGTACCACTGCATACCACCCGCAGACCAACGGTGCTGGCCGGGCGGCTCAACAAGACTATCGCCGACATGATCTCTATGTACGTCGACGTAGAGCACAAGACGTGGGACGAGGTGATGCCTTACGTCACGTTCGCCTACAATACGGCGGTTCAAGAGACCACTGGATTCACACCTTTCCAGCTGGTACATGTTCGAAGGTAACGACCATGCTGGACGCCATGCTGCCCCATAAGCCACCTGACAATGAGAGCGACGACGCCCAGGTGGTTGCTCAACGGGCCAAGAAGTCCGCCAGCTCGCCCGACTCATGATTCAAGACCAGAAACGCGTCGACGCGGGCCGCTACAACCTTCGTCGCAGCGACGTTCACTTCAGCCCGGAGACCGGGTGTGGATGTGGACGCCCATCCGTCGCCGCCGCCTCAGTGAGAAACTGCTTAAGCAGTGCTGGACCTACAAGGTACTTCGTTGCCTCGGGGAGCTGAACTACGAGGTGATGCCCGACGGAACAAGAACATCATCACGCCGCCCACCACAACCTGACGTCGTCCACGTCGTGCGCCTGAGCCGAACTACACTCATTAGGACTATGGACCTTATGTATTCAAATGACTCTTTAGCCAGCCGTTCTTTTCTATTTGCTTTGTTTTATTGTGTGGTGCATCAGGGCGACGCACGTTTTAAATGGGTATGCAATGCCGCGCGCGCAGTTGGGCCAGGTAGGCAGCGCGGTAGTGGCATAACGGTTATCGCGCCATCCTTCCACGTAGAAAGCCAGGGTTCGATTCCTGGCCGCGGGTACGCATTTTTGTTGACTCTAATGTGATGTTCTGGTAAATTCGAGAACCATGTTGCTAATTCGAGGTTAGAATGTTCTACACGCCGAAACTTCTACGCTGATTGTTCCAGAAGCCCACGCGTGAACAAAAGGGACTCCGCGTGGCAAGCCGGAGTCAGTCTCGCCCCAGCGTTCGACTCTGCTCTTACGCCGACTTCAACGCCCGCGACGCTGTGCCTGCTTATCTTCTCTTTCCTTTTTCGTTCATTTCCTGGGCACAAGTTCGCCCCAATAAACGTTTCAGTTTCCTCAGTTATTCTTTGTTTCACCTTGTCATTCGTGACAATAGCCATGACGTCGATGTTTTTGGAAACTGTTGTTGGACCTTGGCCGAGCGGACGGTGGCCGGGCTGAGTGCGGGGTCAAGTCGGCTGTTTTTCGAATATCAGGCTTAGCGAGTCGGTTCCCGCACTGGGAAGTCTAAGTTGACCTTCAGCGTTAAAGTCTGGTTTAATAGGCCCGGGATATTGCTGCTCGAAGGTCCGAGGTACACTGACCTTTTCATGGAGCTTGAGAGGTCACTGGTGAAGTATTTCAGGATTTCCGGCAAAACTTGCAGAGCTCGAAATGCATCAGAGAGCACGTCTCCTTCTCTCGAGCCAGGGAGGCACAGAGCATGGAAAGCTTTCGCTTCGCGTCGTCCCTAACGTGAAATGTATAAACAATCAGCAACCGGGCCATTCTCTGTTCACAGCGCGTGAACGCGGCTTTGAAACCTCGCGCTATTTGGAGTCGCCTCGCATTCCAGCTTAAGGAGCGCGCACTAGTTGCCTCTCATCACCTTCGCCCTATCACTCAAATATCAGACCACAAAGAAATTATGTTATGGGTATTTGTTAAGAAGTTCAAATTTGTTAAATAAATGCTCATGCAGCGAAACATAGCGTACGACTTCGAACAACTAAACGATCCCAGCATATGCAAAACTAGCAGCGTAATCTGACGCGCACCCGAAGCATCAACAAAACTGATGTGCCCATGCTAAACGTGAGGCAATAAGAAAAGACATACTCAGAGTTAATATAGTGTCGAGATCGCAAACTGATATCCTCGAGAAAGCACAACCTTGCAAGCTAAAATACTCGAGAGACACGCATTCTCGCAGCGTTTTAAGTGGCAACCAGCAGAGCCGTCCCACAGAGAGGGTACCCTAGGCGGCGCTAGCGGCGAAACGGAAGAGCGGGAGAGTCGTGGAGAGGAAGAAAGGTGAAGAATTCGCGAAAGAAAGGAGGCTTGGCGGTACCTTCCCAGTATAGAGTCACCTTAGCTCGCTGGTGGCTGTTGCGCAGCAGTCAAGGAGTCACTGACTCCTTCCACTGGACAGCCAAAAGTCATTTCCGGTGCACGTAACTCCGGGGCTTGACTCCGAAGCACCGAGTCCGGAGACGGGTGCGCGCCAGGCCAAAGGAGCTAAAGATGACGTCATTTCGTGACTGAAGACGATTTCCGCCGAGAAAATCCTAAGAGCTCTGACTCGAGTCATTCCGTTCGGAGTCAAGGGAGGCGCTACTGAACGCGCCCATTGGAAACTTAATTGCCATTTTTGCAGGACGGACAAAGCCGATTTCCCTCCATGGGACATTTAATGCTTTCACATTAATAAAGAGCATCTCGAAAATCAAGAGACAGTAACTAGGCACTAACACTGGACAAGTAAAACTTGCATGTGCCTCTAGACAATCAAAAGAAAGTAGAGCCAAGTAATGAGTGCGGTCTGCAATAAATAATCTTTTTATTCACTTCTGCTGCAATGTATGGGGTGCAAATGTAGTTTGTTCTAGCGTTCAAAGTACTTATCTGCATGCTTTAAAACATTAAAAGAGGAAAACCAGAAACATTTAGCGCCCAATAATTTCAGCAGAATCACTAAAGGAGAAACAGTTTCTACTGTGCGCGTACGTTTACTACTTTGCGCGGTTTAACCGCTCGTAAATATGGGTCATTTAATGGCATACCTACATGTAAAATCGCATGATGCCATATTATTAGCAAATTTCTATTAAATGGCATAATACCATTTCTTGCACATATGGATCCGGGAAAACATTGTTTTGTGAGCGACATGAAGTACCCATGATTTTTTCAGCTATGCCCTTGCTGTGATTCCTCAACTGCAAAGGTTGCAGATCAAGTGACGTCTACTGCTCAACGATAAAAACTTATTTGAATCTCTAATGAAGAGACAAAGAAATGTTTGTCGAGTACGAGAACTCAAGTGTGTGTCTCGTTACATAGCTCAAATTATTGCGTGTTGAGCACTGAATGATAAATTTCATTCACATATAATGAGTAAATACAAAATATTACATCTTGAAATCTTATTGATAAAACGAATTTGAAAACATAATGAGTGAAATCAAAAGAAGGATGTTAATCTCTTAACGACCAAACTCAGAGGCGTTCCTAATGAATAAATTCAAAAGAATAGATATTGAGTTCTTAATGGAAAACTCAATTGCATCCTTAGTGAGTTGATTTAATAGAATAGATATTGAGTTTTCTTATGATTAAACTCAATAGACGTTAAGTTTATGATAGGTTTCAGTTGACTCAATAAGAATGCATTTGAAGCTCTATTGAAACTCAATGATAATGTTTGTAAGGAACGTGTTTTCTATTTGCAATGGTTTCTAGTCCAGGTGGTTTAGTCTGGCTATATTAACTGGCAAATAAACTTTCACGTCTGTGTATTACTGTTCCTGCACTGAAATGTTTAAGCTTGTGGCAGGGCGAAAAGCCAGAGGGTCGCGACGTATAATCTCATGTTTGTGTGTCGCATGGTAGCAGAGTTTGGGAAGAATAGTAGTAAGCATTAATTTACCCACCTTGTTGGTGAAAAACGCAGTCTTTTTGCTTCGAACTGCTTTGCATGCTTGTGAGTGACATAAATGCCATGAAAAATGCGTGCTACAGCTTACATCAACAAAGTGCTTCAGTAGCGCCTATAATACCGTAGGGCACACTCTTGAGAGGCTGGCTTTTTTAAAGATATAAAATGCCCTGAATTTCTACACTACAACACTTCTCACCACGCCCGTTTTGCGTCAATGATATACCTATGACTTTGACTGCAGGCATGGAAGTGGCGAGGAGCGAGTTATTAAACATGCTTACAGATGAAAAAAGAACTGCTATCGTAGATTAACCTGGATCGGTTTGTTGCCATCATGGTCTTCATCTGTTGTGTTCATGCAGTCGTCATTGAATGCTGACGGTATGACGGTGCGCAGGCGCTTGGATCGACATCCCAGTATACACTGCTGCTGCAAAATACAGCACTTTTCGTGTGGTGCCAAAGCTGCCTTTCTGCAGGCGGTTTTCTGGTTTCCAGAATTTTTAGCAGATGAGATGGGTACTCGACAAACTTGGTACGGCGTTTTTTGCCAAGAATGCATGTCGTGCAGTGCTGACCAGTACGTTTCTATACTCTTCGACCGTTCAAGTTTTAAAGGTTATCAATTTATTATCCTATAATAGGGACCAATCCCATTTAAAGGAGCTATGAAAAGATTTTCAACTTCTTCCTCCTTAGCTTTCCTCCTCAACTCGAAAACGAATGAGAAATCACGTCGTCGTCCCACGCTTGAGCACCGGTGCGCTGACTCCATGCTTCCACCGTGCTTTTTAGCACACCATGGAACTTGCCATTAGCAAGTGATGATAATATATTCAATTTAATTCAAATTAATTTTATTCAAAATTCAAAATAATCACACTTCACACTGCACAAACGCATCTGGGTCCGTATCCTATTTCGCTAGTCTTGGATCCACTCAAAATGTACAAAACTAAATATTGCGGCGGTTGCCTGGCACCCATGCATGTGCCGTACAAAAATATTAGTCACCGAAACATTGTTTCCAAATAAAATGTTTTAAGTGTACTTTTGAACGTTTTCCTTTATTTTATTGGGATGCCTAGGAATTCCATATTTTTGTTCCAGTATACGGTATCATTCTTTGACCATACATATTACGAGACAATGGACTGTTAAAATTGTTGGCGAAAACATTTATAGTGACTCTTTCCGATTGTGAGAAAATTGCTTGATGGTAGTGGTGTATTTGTTGCCAAAATATTATGAATCATAGCCAAAGATTTGTAATCTCGTACCAGTTGAAATGGCAGTATTTGTCGGCTTTAAAATAATGGAACGAAATGAGTATTATACTTTGTGTTGGCTAATATTTTGATTGATCGCTTCTGAAGTGTTATAATTGATTGTATGTAGCTTTGATATGTAAAGCCCCATGATTCGACGCATTATTGGAAGTGAGTGCGAAAGATGCTAAAATATGTCAGCTTAAGTGTTTTAATATCAAAGTATTGACGTGTTTTGATTAGGGTGTATATAGAAAACACTAGTTTTTTGCTCATTTCTTCTATATACAGCTTCCAATTAAAACACGAGTCAAGTGTCCCTCCAAGATATTTAATACTTTCAATGACTATTTCGGACATATGTATATGTCCGAAATAGTCATTGAAGAAGCCGGTATTTTGTCTCTACTAAATAAGCTTGAATTATCATCTGCCTCTGATCACACCGGTATAAACAACAAGATACTTAAAAATACTGCGCCAGGCATTTCTGGCATCTTGACAGCCATTTTCTCGCAGTCATTTTCTACAGGTTTAATTCCTCAAGACTGGCGTATAGGTAAGGTAATTCCCATCTTCAAATCTGGTGATCGATCCTCCCCACTAAACTATCGACCTATCTCACTAACCAGCACTATTTGTAAACTTCTGGAGCACATCACATTCTCAAGTCATGCGCTATTTACGAGGACCATAACATTATTTTCAAGTATCAGCACGGTTTTC
The DNA here is from genome assembly GCA_037355805.1 of Ixodes ricinus. Classification (NCBI taxonomy): domain Eukaryota; kingdom Metazoa; phylum Arthropoda; class Arachnida; order Ixodida; family Ixodidae; genus Ixodes; species Ixodes ricinus. Next base: position 12,546 of record JAZHYW010005497.1, read on the forward strand.
GCAGGGGTTACTCATGTGACACTCAACTTTCCGGTTTCGTTCGCGACTTACATGCATCTCTTGAATGCTGGTTCACAAGTTGATGCAATTTTTCTCGACTTCTCGAAGGCTTTTGACCGCGTTCCTCATCACAGGCTTCTACTAAAACTTGCACAGCTTAACATTCATTCTAATGTTCCTCTGTGGATAAAGAGTTTCTCTCAAATAGACTTCCAGTTCACTTCCCTTAACAACTCTAACTCCTCTTTTGTCCAAGTGACATCTGGAGTTCCCCAGGGTAGCGTGCTGGGCCCATTACTTTTTCTCATATACATTAATGACCTACCCACTTGCGTTTCATCTCATGTCCGTCTTTTTGCTGACGACTGTGTCATCTACCGTAACATCTCTTCTAACACCGATCACCAAGCTCTCCAATCAGACCTGGACCAGTTAGCCACGTGCGTGTTCTTCGTGGCTAATGACCCTCAACCACAACAAAACAAAACATATGTCGTTTACCAAAAAGCTCCTCTCAGACTCCAACTTCTTACCTTCTGAATAACAATACTGTTGAACTTACATCTACCTATAAGTACCTGGGTGTCCACTTTCAGTCTGATTTGTCCTGGCACTACCACATTGATGTCACCCTTGCTTCTGCTAACCGTTCCCTTGGATTCATAAAGCACAATCTTAAACAAGCACCCGCTCACTTACGTAAACTTGCTTATATCACTCTAATCCGCCCCAAAATTGAATATGCTTCTGCCATATGGGATCCTGAGCAAGCCTACATTATAAGTAACATCGAGTCGCTGCAAAACCGTGCTGCGCGTTTCATTTTCTCTGACTACTCTCCATTTTTCAGTGTCACCGCATTAAAAATCAAGCTGAGTTGCATGACCTATCACGCCGCCGTAAACATGCCCGTCTGTCATTATTTCACAAGCTCTATCACCATGCACCGCTTCACGACGATTTTTTTAAAACACCACCCATTATTTTTCCACGTCGCGATCATTCATTCAAGGTAGCGCGCATCACATGCCACTCATCTAGTTACGCACGATCATTCATACCACGGACCATAATCGACTGGAATAACCTACCGGCTCACATTGCAACTGAACTAGATATGTCTAACTTTCAAGAGCTCAGTGCGTAGTTATACTAATACTTAGGTTATTTTTTATTCCTTGTTCTCATATTGTCTTTGTATAATTTTTGTGTTTTATCTGTGTACTATATATTTGCTTGCCCCCCCCCTCCCTATGTAATACCCTCATACAGAGGGCCTTTAGGGGTATTTTGAATAAACTAAATAAAAAATAACCCTTTGAATATGGTAATTTCCTATCTTATTATCACTCACCCCGGTTAAATATCCTTACAAGGTAACGACAATGCAGTGTATTTTGTCTTTTGTAAGTAAAGAGCTAATTTATTGCCTAAGAACCATCTCTCTATTTGTTTAAGTTCGTGTGTCATTTCAGATTGAATTAAGTTTAGCAAGTTTCCAGAAACTAATACAGCAGATATCATCTGCATACATTATCATTTGCAGTTTGGTCGTAACATTAGCTACATCATTTATGTAAGTACACAAAAGGATTGGTCCTAGCACTGACTCCTGCGAGAACAGAAACTCGCAAGTTAAGAATAGCTCCTCTATACCAACGACCTGAGATGGCGACGATAAATAACACTTAAAGAAGTCAAGGGAAAAAGCCTCGAAAGCCATATCTTCATACTTTCTCTATTAGAATGCCATTATCTACAGTATCAAAAGTTTTTGTATGTCTAAAAATAGGCCGACTGCTATTTTATTGTTGTTTAAAGCATTATAAATGAATTGACTAATTGTTACAATCGCTGTGTTTGTCGATTTGCTTTTTCGAAAACCATGGTGATTATCAGATAAAATAGCGTATTTAGTCAGATAGGCAACTACCCTTATGGCTTCAAGTTTTTCAGGAAGAGTGTTCTATACAGCTTAAAACCGATATTAATCTGTAAGTTTGAAAAGTGGTTGACGTCGCCATTCTTATAAATTGGTAACACTCTTGCTATTTTTAGTAGTTCCGGGTAGGTACCACTGTAAAACGCTTTACTGTTTATTTTTTCTAACGGTATGCTAAGGGTATCGAAGTTGTCTTAGATTATGTTTACTGAAATATCGTAATATCCGGAGTCCTGTTTTATGGCATCGTTTCAATCATTGACGTAATTTCTTCGCAGGTAATATCTTGATAGCTGAATGTGTTACTAAGAAACTCTGGAAGCTGGTTTGTGATTGGTTATTTGAGAGCTTCAGCCAGTACTATACTAATATTGCGAAAATATTGATTCAAGCTTCTCTGTGAGGTCATTATCATTATGACATCCAGTAGCCTCCAGTTCTGGCAGTAGCATTTTTATCTTAGGTTTAATATTAGACTTTATATTTGACCACATTTTCTTTTTATCTTTCCCATAAATTTGAATCGTATTACTGTAGTACTTTTTTGCTCCGTCGGATGAGAGCTGTTACTATATTTCAATATATTTTAAATAGGCCAATATAATAGGTATTTATTTCTATGATTGCTTCATCTTCCTATACCAAAAGTCTTTAATTTTTGTCATTTCCAATATTTTATGCGTCATCCATGGGCAGATAGGTTTTCTGTAGTTACCCTTGGTTCAATTACTGACGATCCAACTAACCATTGACGTAGTATACAGTGTATTATGAAAACAACGATATGTTCAGATCAGTATCCGACGTTGGCGTACGGGTTCTGAGGTTAAAAGAACTATAGGTTAATGGTCAGTCAAATATACATCTAAAATGCCGTACATACCACCGTTTGTGCTAAAGTTACATAATATTTTACCAAGAGCTGAAGTTGAATCAGCACCAAACATAGTTGGACTGCTTATTAGGTTTGTGGAATCAAATTACTGTAGCGAGAATAAATATTCACTATGTATTGTCTCTAGTATATCTATGTTAAAATCACCACGAATGATTACATGATTTTTTGTGTCGTCATTTGTGAAAAGGCTCCAGGTACATCTAAGCACTTCTTATGAGTTGTGGATGCGAAAGCACACAAGCCGCTCTTCGTTCCCTTTAATCTTCGACGTACAACGCGCTGACCTTGGGCGTGGAACGCTGGAGCCGTTGCCTCGCGGACACGCAGCGCCATCGGGTGAAGCTGATCGTTCAAACTGTCGTGTGCCTTGCGGCGCGAGGAAGGAACAGAGAGCAACGTAGTTCCCAGCAGAACGAACCCCTGGTTTATTCCATGTGCCGTATATATTTCCACGTGCCGTACAATCGATAACAGGCGAGCAAACGCGGTGATCACTCATAAAACAACAGTGTGATAGCACAGTCAGGATGACACCACACAAACTGACGTGCAGCGGCCAATGGGGGCCTCGCCGACGCACGCCAGCCAATCGGACCGAAGTGTAAAGGGTGCGGTTGGCTAGCTCAGCGCGTGGTTTCATTAAGGTGCCGTTTTGAATGGTTTCAAAGCCGATGACGTCGGCTCGCCCATGAGACAGTTAATGATTTCGAAATAAAATATCTTCTAGTTTTTTAAGGTAAGAACCTATAGATGAACCTGGAGCCTGATACACTACCCCGACTATAATGTCCGAAATTTCGACGAAAAGAATCTCATATTCACCCACTTAATTGCAAGTATATTCACTGCATTTCTTGAATGTTAGCCCCGTTTTTATCAATAATGCGACCCCACCATTCTTGTAGTGGTTGGTCTTGGTAATGATATTGGTTGGTAGCCATGAAAGTTTAAATATTCGTTACACTTGATCTGTGTTTCCGATAGGGCTAGAAGTAGAACATTGTTCACCGAGTAATGCACATAAAGCATCTGCATTTTTGTTCAGACGACGTATATTGCAATGCAATAATAAAAATAATTCATTTTTTATATACTTTATTAATTTCTTGAATAAGAAACCTTGTGTTATAGTCCTGCTTTAGACAATGTTTTCAGCTTGATGCAATCAGGGCCAGATCAGCTTCGTTCATAATTTATATCACACCAGCGTTTTCAGCCTTTCACAATAGTAATTTTCCCTGGGAAACCCACAGACATTTTCAGTTGTTTCCTTCTTCATTTGAGTAGCCTTCCCCAGCAGCACTTTGTTCTCTAAGCACAGATGTTTGTTTACGTAGATTGGTGAAGAGTGTTCAAAGTACCGTCATGGCACTTTGTACGTCGAAAAGGTAAGTTCAGACAGGTACCGCCTGGCACTCATTGGCCACGAACGCGAATCCAAATGTTCGCCGACATGTTGATTGTGGACGACCGCATGCTTTCAAGTGACGCAGTGCTCGTGTCCAATGCATAAGCTGGCGCAGACGGACGTGCTTTGGGTACCGCGAATATATATAAAAAAGGCCGAAAGCTTTCGAAAGAAAGGAGGCACGAGGCAAACAAATGTTCAAGCATGCGCCAATATCTTTGTGTCGCACTTGCTGTTGCTGCTCTCCGGTGATGTGGAGCAGAATCCCGGTCCCCTTACTACAGTCCAGGCTGACTTACTAACTCAAATCCACGCTACTGTAACCCAGTTACAGACGGGACAGACAGACCTGGCGAAACAAATAGGGGCACTCACTGAAAATCAAAAGCGTACTGACCAGTTAGTTTGCGACCTGAACGCACGAGTGAGCGCTATTGAAGAACATTTGCCAATTCCCCTGAGTGACCAGTATACCGCCCAAAAAACTGAGTCCGAGCTGCAAGCAGCCCAAACAGAGCTCGCGCTTTTAAAGGCGCGCTGTGTCGACAACGAGAACCGGTCACGCAGGTCGAACTTAGTCTTTTTTGGATTTCAAGATAAAGCGAAAGAAACATGGTCTGAATCTGAGTCACTCGTGGTCAACCTGTGCGCGAGTAAACTAAACATAGAAATCAACCCTGATAACATAGAAAGAGCACACCGTATCGGTCCTTTTAAAACTGGAAAAAAAACAGGCCAATCATTGCAAAATTTTGCTTCTTTAAGCAAAAAGAAGCAATATTAACTGCAGGTATAAAACTTAAAGATACTGGATTTGTAGTCAGCGAGGATTTTCCTCGACCTGTGCAGTTGGCCCGTCGTAAACTGTTGGAATTTGCTAGAACACAGAACACTCGTTATAAACTACGCGTAGACAAATTGTACATTAATGAAAAGTGCTTTAGTTTTGATGATGTGTCAGACAGTGTTGTTGAAATAAAGAGATAGCAACCCGGGAGCACCGCTGTCCGGTCACCACGTGTACGTCAAGTTGAATCCAGTGCACATCCTCATCGTAACCATTCTACTGTGAAGCTTCCCAACAGACCCCTGTCCTTTCTCTATACCAATATAAGAAGTGTTATGTCAAAGCAAGATGAGATATGCAGCCTCATAGCATCCACTGATTCTGACGTCATAGTTCTTACTGAAACATGGCTATCATCATCTATCATTGATATCGAAATTTTCCCCGACGTATCTGGTTATAACATATTTCGACAGGGATAGGACATGTGGCCGAGGGGGTGGGGTCCTGATCGCAATAAAAAATAGTCTCGTGTGCAAACTTGTGGATATTTCCTCGCCACTCGAAATGTTGTGGCTCTCCTGTTCATCTTCGCATGCTACATTTCTTATTGGTGTATGCTACCGACCACCTCACAAGGATCCAACTTTTCTTATTCATCTGAATGATGCACTCGGTGTTTTGTGCCTCGGACATCCCCGGTCCAGCATTCTGCTTTTCGGTGATTTTAACTACCCCTCAATAAACTGGTCGGCCCTAGCTGTTTCAACTCCCCTTGATAAGAGTGAAGCAACAGAATTCATTAATTTCTGCTTTAATTTCAATCTTTCGCAAGTTATAACTGAACCCACGCGATCAACTTCCCATTCTTCTAATATTCTTGACCTCATTCTTTGTTCAAAGCCTGAGACTTTGAAATCGATCAACTACTTACGCGAAATAAGTGACCATAAAGTAATTCACTGTACTTTTTCTTTGCATCTTCAGTCTAAATCCAAGCGACTCAAAACCGTATCACTATACGATAAAGGGGATTACCAAAGTATGAATGCTGAACTAGAAAATTTTTATTTTCCTTTCTGGTTGACTTTGATGTTCGCTCTGTTTCTGATAATTGGTTTCTTTTCAAACTAAAAATGCAAGAACTTGCGGCCATGTTCATTCCTACTGTCACTTTTTGTGAAAACTCGTCTGCTCCTTGGTTTAACTGTTCTTTAAAACGCCTAAATTCAAAAAAGAAGAGACTGTTTCGGAAGGCTAAGTCCACTGGGTGCAGCTTAAGCTGGGACAAATTTTATTCCGTCGATAGGCAGTACAGAGTTGAAATTAAGAAGCAAAAACAATCATTTTATAACGTCGATCTTGCGTGTATGCTCAAGAATGACCCTAAAAAGTTCTGGAAAGTTATTAACCCTAAATCTGATACTGCAATCACACTTAGAAATAACGGTGACACATTGGTTCAGGATGACGAATGTGCCGAATTACTGAATGATGCTTTTTGTTCCATATTTACGCAAGAAAATAGCGAAGCCTTTTTTTCTCCTCTTCCCGCTATTCCTACACCCATGTCTGGATTTGTGTTTGAACCCGCAGGCATCGCTAAACTCATTGACAACCTTAAAATCTCTTCATCAGCAGGCATGGATAACGTAAATGCAAAAATTCTAAAAAACACGAAAGACTTAGTTAGCGTGATATTAGCTAAAATATTTTCACAATCTCTTTCAAGTAGTCTTCTGCCTGATGACTGGAAAGTGGCAAAGATTGTCCCGATTTTCAAAAATGGCGACAAATACTCCCCATTTAACTATCGACCCATCTCCCTAACAAGCGTCTCATGCAAACTAATGGAGCATATTATCTACACCAACATCATTCAATTTCTGTCAGACAACTGTTTCATCAACCCATCCCAGCACGGCTTTCGAAAAGATTTTTCATGTGAAACTCAACTTGCATCGTTTACTCATGACATACATGTTAACCTTGATTCAAACATTCAAACTGACGCTATCTTCCTGGACTTTGCCAAAGCATTTGATAAGGTTCCTCATAGACGACTCATATACAAGCTTTCTAAACTCAACTTAGATTCCTCCATTCTGAACTGGATCATTCACTTTTAACTAACAGACAGCAACTTGTTACCGCTAACCAGTCATCATCTTCTCTTGCTCCAGTCACTTCAGGTGTTCCTCAAGGATCGGTCCTCGGACCCCTTCTATTTTTAATTTACATTAATGACATGCCTATATCAATAACATCGCATGTTCGTCTTTTCGCTGACGACTGTGTCATCTATCGCCAAGTGACTAACCCATCAGATCACCTACTCATCCAAGATGACCTCAACCGCATCCAAGCATGGTGCAATACATGGCAGATGTGTCTCAACGTCCATAAGTGCAAGCTTGTGTCTTTTACACGTCGCTCTAAACCCTCTATCTTTTCCTACTCCCTTAACAGCGTTCCTTTGGAAAAAACTAATTCCTACAAGTATCTCGGAGTTCATCTTACATCCGATCTTTCCTGGGCCACTCATATCAGTCACACCATATCCTCTGCTAATCGCTCTTTAGGTTTTTTGAGGCGCAACTTGAAACTGGCCCCTCCTCACATAAAACAACTTGCTTACTCATCTCTTATCCGCCCTAAACTGGAATACGCATCTGCTATCTGGGATCCGCACCAAGCCTACCATCATCAATAACATCGAATCAGTTCAGCGTCGAGCATTACGTTTTATTTACTCAGATTATTCTTCTTTTACTAGCGTCACATCTCTTCGAACCGGTGCCAACCTCCCCTCCTCTCTGAACGCCGCCATTTAGCTAGGTTATCTCTTTTTCATACATTTTTTACAGCCCGTGCCTCCGATTATTATACATCGTTCTTTCTGTACGCCGCAACCGTCGCACGGGTCACAATCTCGATGTACAGCGTCCAAAGGCAAGAACCACCACATTTCAGAACTCAATTTTTTCACGTACAGCCTTTGATTGGAACGGGCTCTCCCAGAACATTGTAACTACTGATGACTCATTAGAATTTAAAGAATTAATACGTGCAATCGCGTTCTAGGTATATTTTGTGTGTTTTGTGTGTTTGCATATTAATCTTCTTGACGATTTTTGTTTTATTTTACATGCAAATTTGCTTTTGTGACATTGTACCCTTCTTTTGTTGATGTTTGTTGTATGCCACCCTTATGTAATACTCCCTATGGGGGTCCTTAAGGTATTTAAATAAAGAAAGAAATAAAACCGCTATATTTTCAATTCTCTGCCCAAAAATAGCTTTTTGACTTTATATATTCTTCCTTTTGCCCACTAAACGATATGCGTTTAAAAAAATTTTCAATCTAAACCTATTTATTCCAGCACAGAACATTATTTCTGGCCCTTTTAAAAGTGTATGCTTTTTTGATTGTGGAACCAGCTGAACTTACAGAAAAATGTGAGTAGAGATAGGAGTGAAGACGTCCGATCGCTGGACTACCAACTATTTAGTGATGATCCGCTTCTTCTTCTACTGGTGTTGTGGCTGTCTTTCCATGTATTTTTCTTTTCTTACCTCTTTGATCTTCCTGTACCAGCTTTTCCCCCTACGCTAAATATTTAAAAGCTTCGTTACTTGCATCCCGAACCTATTCGGCAGAAAACAAGTGTTAATACTACTTTTTACTTGCAAATTACATAAAAATCTCAATTTTTCTCATGAAAGTGGAACATTTCGGCAGACCTCTGTCTGGTTGGCTAAACCATAGCCTTCTATATACTGACAAAGCCTAGCAGATCGCCACGGGACGCGGTTGCCGAAAATGAAAAGGTAGCTCGTCAGACAACGGATGAGAGAGAGGCATGTAACGGGCGCCTCGCTGCGGCGAGACGCCGAAACACACTTGTCCCGAGCAATGGAATGTCCGCTCATGCTCTTTGCGTTCTTCGCGCTAGCGCTTCCTTTCTCGTCGGATTTGAAAACCATGTTTAAGGTCCTCCCCGCTGCAGAATCTGTGCGCTGAATGCCAGAGAAAGCTTTCGCTACCAGATTCTCGCGCTACAGATCTGCGACCGGGCACTCTGTGGCTCCATCGTCGAACTGCCAGGCTTTGTGAGCATAGAGGAGGCTATGGCTAAACGTTATATATAATGGTTTAATATTCCCAGTGGGCCCAAGGCCGCTGGCCCAAGATCAAAAACGGACGCGACCAGCCCCGTCCGAATCCAAGCACGATCTGTTTAATCACGAGCCCATCGTGCGGTACCACGCGGGCACGCCAGAGCGTGCAACACGGCGGCGCCGGCTTTTGGCGCCCCTTCGAGTTCACGAGCTGGAACCACTGCATATACCCTTCCTTTTTTTTTTACGCAAAGCTTAAAACACCATTACTATCGTTTCCCTTTTTCTCCTAGGATGGGGTGAAGTGAAGTGCATGTCGTCCTTCGCGCAGACGAAATCTTCTGAATATGCTGGGGAAAGAAATGCCTCTTGACCTTAAAGCGTAACTGCAAAGAAAAAAAAAGTTTTTTTTTTAAAACAGTTTATTTGGGACAAGCATGTCAAAAAACAAATTTTCCGCGAGAAAAAAATTTTTTTAAGCAATATTTAGTGCGTGAGACTGATTTTAGTTTGCGGCTATTTCGTCCGTTTTAAATCGCGCGCCACGAAGTTGGGATTCCGTGACGTTTGTACCAATCGGCTGCTATACTTCTCATTGGCTAAGAGTTTGATTGACAGCTTAGATATTGGTTGTTAAACCTTTGTTATATGTTGCAATTTCCTTTTGAGCGGCATAGTTTTTGTTTAAAGAATAACCCGTGTAATTAGTGTTATTAATATTCTTTACAAAAGGTTTACAAGACGGGCACTTCCGTTTGAATTCATACCATAACAAACAAAAGCTTCGCCATTCTTTCATGGCCGCCGAGGTCTCTGCACCCGCTTGCCTTGGCTACCTCGACGAGTCGTTTCTCCGAAGTGATCAGTGTTTCGTGCTGACCCACGTGCTTGAGTGAGACTTCTTGAAATGAAGTGTGTAGTTCAGCAGCTGTCGCAGGTGTTAGTGATAGGAAGCGGCGCGGGGTTTTGGCTTTCGTAGCACGGTTCTTTCGTTTTCCTCTTTGCTTGCTTAGCGTGCTTTTTTTCTTTTTTTGCGCTTGCCCGTGCAAGTGCTGATTTTTTGGAGATGTCAGATGAGTGATCCCGACAGCGAGCCTTCCAGCAGCCATGTCGCCCCGAAGGGAATGCCATTTGACTGGAGGCAATCGGGCGTTCGCGTAGCGACAAACGTGTCCAGTTACGTTCTCGTCATATCGCTCCAGAGGCCGTCGAGATTCGCACCGGGTGCCCCGAACGTCCGCGACTAGACACAGCTGTTACGTAAAAAACCTGGCACAGCCAGGTTATTACCTAATAGCTGTCCGCAGAACGCCTTCGGACGTCCGAATTCCAGACAGATTTTTGTTTCTCTGCTTCCGAACATGCATCTTGCGTAAAGTTGTTTGAATGAATGTGTACTGTTATCGTAAATCTTGGCTTGTGATCGCGGCTTTGTATATTATCTTATTTGTTTTGCTGGAGAGAAGCAAACGATGGGCATAACAAAATCAATTGCATATTCCGCGTATCTTGGCAAAAGCACTTCCCAGTCACCTTGCGAAAAGTGCGAAACACGGAGTCCGCACCGTCCCGACTTCCCAGTTTTTTACCTGCTTTAGAGCAGTTTCTACCTGCCAGCAGGTATGTCTGCTCAAACTTGAAACTAGGGCAGTGCCAGAGAGCAAAAAGACAAAGTTCGGAAAGCTTGCTCGCCTCCCCAATTTCTGAACGTTCAGGTGATTGCACCGTAATAAACGCACAACGCCTCTTGCCAAAAAAAAAAGTACTATGTTCACTACGTACAAAACTGGTCTCAGTTCATGCATCTGTGGGCAGGTAGGAAATCTTGCCCAAATTTATTCACACCGCACGATGAGCGCAACACGTCGCTGTGCAAATGGAGTCTAACACGAAGCATAAAAACGGCAGATTTAGGACAACAATCCGGAGTTCATTGTTCAATTAAAGCGATATAATTTTGTTGAAAACGCCCACAGCTTTTTACTCACGGTATGCGTCGGGAATCTTACACATCTTGAAACGGAACGAAGAAAGATTTACTTTTAAAAACGCTCGCTGCGTCCTCCCGGACCAGTTTGACTGGATCAGCTGACGGCGACGGGACTGAACCCCACAACAGCCAATCTGCGTTCCGTGTTAGTGTGGGTGTCTACTTCAAGCACCGCACCACACACACCACGAACGCTTCAGTTCTTTGTCGCATCGCCGTGTTGCACCAAACAGAACGAGATCGCCGAAGTCAATGCAGCACTGTCGTGAACGTTGGCTTGTGGTTGCGCACTCGTGGACCCTGTGACTTCCTTCGCTTTCAAAGCACGCACGACGATTACGAATGATACTTTCCGTCTTCCGGGAACATCACAGGGGCACTTCTCCGGTGAATGTCTTCGCTATGTGCTCGCAAACCCGCGCAGCTTCTCGTTGCAGCTCTATTCTCATAGACCATCAAACCAAGACAATACCGGCGCCATGTTTAACGTGCATTGTTGCCAGATCTTACCGGAAGTCGAGACGCTGCGTCGTTCAACTCAGCAGCCAAGTCAACAAAAAGAGTAAATCCAAGAGTGAGGGGCGGGGCGTAGTTCTCCTCCGCGGGGGTGGAAAGAGCGGGAGTTTCAAATGTGGAGAGGTTCTGACTCCGACTAAATTACGTCCTGTGACGTAAATATTGCTAAAAAAATATTTTTTTCCCGGAACATTTGTTTTGGTGACATGCTTGTCCCAATTGAGCTGTTTTAAAAAAAACACTTTTTGTTCTTTGCAGTTAGCCTTTAAAGGTGCGGTGCAACAATTTTATGATTAAAAGAATTTGCATCTTGTCATTTTTACGTTGTTTATCATGTCCCAGAGGATAGAAAAAACACCTCCTTCATTAAAAATGTCACGATTCCGCTGCATAATCGCAAAGCAAAGGTCGAGCTTTTTCCCCACCTGCAACCCCAAGTGGCAGCCGAAGGAACTACGGCGAAAAGATTACGTGACCTCGCTCGGCTCTAAGCTGCAGCCTAACGCCCGCTAATGTCAGCGGAGAGAGGAGAGGAAGCGTCCTCCGAGATAGCACACGGGAAGCTACACGGCACTCCGAATGACGTCACTGGGAGTGCGACCAGGTGTGACCCTGAAGGCTGGGAGTGAGTTGAGGGTGCCCGAAATGCCAATATTTATCTTTTTTTTACGCAACAACTAGGACACGCAGGCGAAATCGGATTTCTGTTCTTTACTTCAAAAGTGTCAGAGGGCAACTTCCACAAATTTTTGACCGAAGTCTGGAAATCGTTGCACCCCCCTTTAAACTTGTCACACAATTCAGAGTTAAAAACATGTTCAAAGCAAAACCTAGGAAAATCACCAGTGATTCTGGCTTGACTGTGGGTATTTAACAATCACAAGTAGCAAAAGTTTGAAGAAAGCGAGAAAAAATATTTCTGTGAATACACGAAGAAATACAGATCATTTCGTTTCAGCGTGTCCAAAACGTGAAAAAAAAAATCACTTCGCCATGATAAGTTTTGTTGGGTTAATAATCTTCGACGTGTTTTTTTGTGCTTGTTATATTACTCATGGTGTTTGTCATGCCCAGTATGTAAAAATTCGTCTCTAGTTCAGCAGATATTACTTCAAAAAGTAGAAAACAAACTAGTGGCACTTAAATGCTAAACAAGGTACTGAAATTCACGTATACTAAAATTCACGAAGATCACTATTCGTACATATACACTGAAACCATCTGGAACACCAGTTCACTCTTAAAGTTCCTCAAACCTTAGGCTTGTCAATTGTATAAAGCTGTGTGTCGTTGTGGGGGGTGCTTCTGGTCCAACCTCCTGGTGCGGTTTCTCCGGCGTCGACAGTTGAATGTTGTGGAACGAGAGCACATAGTCTTTCAACCTCTCCGGTAGTCTGTCTTCGTTAGCGTTTTGGTCGAGTCGTCGCAGCATCCACGGTTGGTTCGGATTCACAAGCCCTTACGGAGTCCTCCAAAGGAGGCATTGAATACGATGAGCCGGTCAGGTACGGGACCGTAGTACTTGTGGATCTTGGCCTGAATGGCTCTTCACATGATTCAGCGAGGCCGGTCGCAGAAGAAGAGGGAGCCTCCACAGCTCAGTGTCTTTTGAAGGCGTTCCGGGACCGGTATATCGAGCAGGAACAGCACCTGCAAACTCGCAGTCAGGAACGGTACCAACCCGAGGCTCTAAGGCGGATGCAGCATCAGGAAGGACAATGGAGCCGGGACTCAGTTCAGTGGCAGGGACAGGAGCAGCCAATGGCTCAGGGACCAAAGGCGCATGTGGCTCGACGCCAGGAACACGTGCTGCAAGCTCAGCTGCATTAGTAGACATCAGGACCCATCAGGCTCAGACGCAGCAAGAGGACCCAGAGCCCCACCAGGCTCGGGCGTAGACCCATATCAAAGAACAGGGCACGTCGCCAGCCCAGGAACCAGCTGAAAAAGAGGCCCCGCAGCAGGGGACCGAAGGGATCCAGGTACCTCGGGGACAGGGCCAGGACCCGAAGTGTTTGGTACTGAAAGACCGAACTGTTGAAAAAAAAAAAGAAGGTGCCCATCAATATCGCCATCTTCCCAATCTGAATCGAAATATTCTCGCACTGTCTTCAGAGGCGTCTTCGTTAATTTTGCGGCGTTCGAGCGGCGTCCATCTGCGAATTCATATGTTGAAGGTCCTACTTGTCTTTGATTAATCTGTGGACTTAAATACTTCGGTTGTAACTTGCCTCGATGGGATGATTAAAAAATCCGAACGGCTTTTCCAGGGACGAACTGGGACCGTCAAATAGCTCGACGACTGTCCGAATACGATTTCATCTTTCTTGATACCGCTGCACACGCTGTGGCAGTTGTGCACGTGTCTCGGGAAAATTTACTGGAACTGACCGAGTTTCCATCCCTTGTAGGTCAATTTCGACGAGTGAATTTTTCCGTGAAGAAGCCACGATGGTGCAACTCCAGTTGCTGCATGCGGCGTCCGACGATACGCCTCCAGATGATCACAGACCGCATCTGGTAAAGAAAGGCCTTGAACGACGGCCAACTGTAGACAAGACTTGAGGACTCTATTAAACCTTTCCGCCTGCCTATTTCATTGGGGGTGGTACAGGGATGCGTTGAGATATTTTATCCTATGTTGATGAAGAAATTCCTGGACTTCTTTCGAAACAAACTGGACACCTCTGTCTGACACGATTTCACGTGCGAAAATGTTTTTCAAACAATTTACAACAGTAGGTGAGGTCGCGGAAGCTGCTACTTGAACTTCCGGCCACTTGGAGAGATAGTTCATGAAGACAATAAAGAACCGCTGGACTTACTGGCGCCCGCTCTGTTGGCCCCACGATGTCAATCCCGAGCTTCTCCAGGGTATCTCAGGAAACTTGATCGGTTGAAGAGGTGCGCTGGTGCTGCTTTGACCGGCTTATCGGTGGAATGACAGACTATGCAGGTTTCTATCTTTAACTTTATCTGCTGGTTCATTCGCAGCCACTAGTACTGCTCTCTGGATGATGCTCGTTGTTCTATAAATCCCTTGGTGAGTTTCATGAGCCAGTTGAATTATGCTGTCTTGCAGATTTTGAGGGACAACAATCTTCTCTCCTTGAAAAAGTATTCCCTCATGGAGGGACAGCTGATCTCGTGCGTGGAAGTACGACCAAAGATCTGGGTGTACTGTGTTGTCCTCTGGCCAGGACTAAGTGGTGTAGCGAATGATACTAGGTAGAAAGGTGTCATTGGCGGTAGCCTCTTGAAATTCCTGACGTGACAAGGGCGTTGCAATAAGAGCAACAACATCCTCTTCAAACAAGGTACCACCCTCAGTGTCTCGGCAAGGTAGTCGTAAAAACGCATCCGCGACAAAGTTTGCCGATCGTTTCTGTTATTTCATTCGGAAATTATATTTCATCAGTCTCGCCGACCAACGTGTGATGCGAAACGGGCGAACTCCAGATTCTTTGTTAGATAAAAGCGCCAAAATTGTTTGATGGTCGGCTCGAATAACAAATGGACGTCCCCATTTGTTGACATGCCACTTTTCACAGGCCCAAAGGCAAGCGAGAGCTTCCTTCTCCCCAGTTTAGTACCACCGCTCAGCGTCCGTGGGTGATCGGGAGGCAGAAGCGACAGGGACAACATGGCTCCTCATGCTGCTGTTGAAGGGCGGCGCCCAGGCCGTAATGAGAAGCGTCTGTAGCCACAATGATGGGTAAAGACGGATCAAACGTCGCTAGAATGGGTGCATGTTGAATACAATTCTAGACGTTTCTTTTAAATTGGCGTCCGCTTCGGGGGACCAAACAAAACGAACTCCCTTTCGGGGTAAGCGACGAAGAGGTTCGACCACAGTGGAATAATGCGGTCCAAATTTACTATAATATTCAACAAGACCCCAAGAATGCTTTCAGCCTTGCAGGTTCAGACGGAGTCTCAATATTCAGAACAGCATCTACCTTCGATGGGCAAGGGTGCTAACCCTTCCATGGAGAGACGGTGCCCCAAACATGAGAGTTCACGGACATTGAAAACACCCTTTAGATTTAACTCTATACCTGCGCAGGAGATGCAAGACAAGACTTGACGGAGCTTTACATCATGTTCCTCCTGCGAAGATGTTCAGATCGATGACATCATCGAGATAAAATTGAACGCCTTGTTATCCTTCCAAAATTTTCAACATGATCTTTTGGAACGCTGCAGGGTGCAGATGCAAGTCCGGCACATACACGCTTAAATCGAAAAAGACCTTCATGGGTGACGAAAGCTGTTAGATCTCGACTCGCGAGGTCGAGACAAACTTGATGGTACGCAGACGCAAGGTCTAGCATGGAGAAGACGGCTGCTCCCTGGAGGGAATTTAAAAGTTCGTGAATGTACGAGAGTGGGAAAGCGTCGATGACGACGGATTGATTTGGCGCTCGCAGATCCACACACATCCGGATATTTCCGTCTTGCTTCTTGATTACGACGATCGGAGAAACCCATTCCAAAGCGTTGACACGTTCAATGACTCCTTGCCGTTCCAGATTACAGATCTTTTTCGGAGACGGGGTAACGAAGAGTTAATGGAAGACGTCTTAGGCTTGACTGCACTGGTGAAACATTATGTCGCACCTTGGCCTTGTGCGTCTCATTCCGCACCAGACCCAACTCGTGACCGAACAGGTGTTCAAAGTCTTCAAACCCCGGGGTAACTTGGATGTTTTCCCCGGAGGTGGACTTGACTGCAGACCATTCGAAGGAAGGTTGC
This sequence comes from Ixodes ricinus, assembly GCA_037355805.1. NCBI lineage: Eukaryota > Metazoa > Arthropoda > Arachnida > Ixodida > Ixodidae > Ixodes > Ixodes ricinus. Next base: position 28,965 of record JAZHYW010005497.1, read on the forward strand.
TTTGCTCAGGAATAGGTTCTCGGTATACCTTTCTACTTCCAGGATAAGGAAGATCCGTATGACGTTGCGGAACACTGCAACCACATTGATTTCCAGGTTGGCGCATCGAATCACTGGCTCCACGCTGACTTGCAGGCCGGCTATCTGAACTAGAGTTGGACGACGGTATATGATCAAACTTTTCAAAGCTTTTTCGGAACTGTTTGTTTCCAATCAGAAGGAAACTGTTTGTTTCCAATCAGAAGGTTGGAGTGGCCTGGATGCGTATAGGCACCCAACGGTACTGAGGATGGCTAGTTGCTAGATGTAACTGGAGGTTGATGGCTTGATGGCTGTGATGGCTGGCGAGACGACAACGTGAAGGGTCGTCGCTGCGAAGCGCCAGACGGCCCTACATTCCGAACTGGCTCTACTCTACTTCCAGCTGCATACAGATAAGAACAATCGTACTCAGCTCCAGATAAGGTCATGCTGAACTCACGCACTGTGTCGGTTCCAAGCAATGATCGTCCCGTACGCGTCACATAAGAATTCCAGCGGCGCGTATCGATCCTTGAAAACTACTTCTCCAAAGGAACATCCCAGTACGGGGATAGATCTGTTGCAGATAATGCACTAACGTTCGTGGTGGACGATGAAGCTTAATTTTACGTTTTTTGTTTACATGATTAAATATTTGTTCGTTCAAAATCGAGACGTGAGATCCGGTATTAAGAAAAAGTTTAAAAGGAGTGCCATTTTACCTGGACATCTGCCAAGAACACGATGCGGAGACCCGGGTCACGTGCAAGGCGATCCGTATACTGCACCAAGACCTCGTACTGGTCAAACGTCACACTCGGCAGGGCTTCCTGATGAACAGTTCCTACATGGGTCGATCCGTCTTGTCAATGAAAACGGCCGCTCTGGTAGCGTCCGCTAGATTGTCCACGACACCAGGGTTGTCGTCGACCCCGCACTGGAAATTATGCTTGCCGTTCATCGTTAATGAATGTTGCTGACTGTGCTTGACGACTGCGGCAAACCAGAGCAAAATGTCCCTGCTTCCCACACATAAAGCACGTCGCGTTCCGTGCCGGGCAGAACTCGCGGGCATGGTCGCGCCGGCCACAGAACCAGCACGCGGAAAGAGAACCTTAATCTTCTTTCTGCTTCACACGCTGAGGAGGCGACACGCGGACTGCTGGCCCCCTTGCGCGCCCTTGGAAACGTAGAAGATGGCCGTCAGACGATGGCTGACCCCACGGCATCACAGGACCTCGCTTCGACGGGATCATCCCTGTGGAAGGGCACGAAGGTGACCATATTGGTGATACAGTTAGGCGGGGAACGGGGAAACTCCGCCATCTTGATTCGCGTGCCACTGAGCATACACATGGATATCTTGCACCGCGGTCGGTTCGAAACCGCAGCTTCCGCCGTTAACAGGGAAATACGACCCCGCTCTCGTATGGCGATGAAACTATTCAGATTATAATGCAATTAAATGCAAAGGTGCAAAGGCGATGAAACAATTCAGTTGTTTCCGCGAGTTGTTTAAATTATATTGCGAGTTGGAACGTTATGTCCAATGTGGGTACCTCGGCCCCGGCACACTATCGTAAAATGCGGTCTTGAACTCTTTCCGTATCAGACCCCTCAAAAACAATTTCACAAAGGCGTTCGTCTAACGTAGCGCCGTAGCTACGAGAAAGAGCCTTGATGACGTAATGCGGCGAGGTATTCGAAGAATGATTCGCCGGGACGTTGGACTCCAGCACGGAGTTTCTTTCCAGTGTTACACACCCCGAGAACGCAAAGTGTTCTTCTAACTTCTCCAAAAATATTTCATACTCGTCATTGAGCTCAGTCGCCGGGGCATCATGTAAGCGGAATGCGTCAGCCACACGCTGGCCTTCCGTGCCGAGCAACAAAAAATAAGAGTTGTTTTTTACGACGCGGTTCCATTTGTTCATACCCCAAAGCGCTAAGAAAAGCGGTGAAGGCATCGCTTTCATGCCGGCCACGCAAGGGCGGGCGTGTCGGGAACAGGTAGAAAGACGAATGGCGGCGGCACAACCGCCGTTCCAAAAGCGAAAGTGTCAGTCATGGTCATAAATGGCAGTTGTATGAGTTATCCTAAGGACAAAGAGTCGGATGTCGAGTGAACGTCAAAGATCCAAATATTCGCTCTGACAGAGTGAAAAAAGCTCCGTAGCTTAAACAACGCAGCGCAATGGCGCCATAAAAAAAGAGGTGTCCTTCGCGAAGCCAGCCGGTGGAAAAATGTCAAAAAGAAGCACGGAAATATTCAAGCACGTTGAAGGTCGAAGCCTATCTGTTAGAGAAAATGCAAGATTGCAAACTACATGGTGCGTGACAATGAAAACCGAAGGAAAGACCGTGAAGCAGCTGGTAGTAGGCTTGAACTAGAACCAGATGTTATGCGCAGCGACCGGGCACGGAGATCATGCTAGGAGGAGACGGCGAAAGGTCCAGGAATCTCATCCTCGTCGCCATTGTAATATTTTCAGTGGGCGCGAGAACGCTGGCCCAAGATCAAAAACAGACAAAACCAGCCCCGTCCGAATCCAAGCACGATCTGTTTAATCACGAGCCCATCCTGCGGTATCACACAGGCACGCCAGAACGTACGGCTACGGCGGCGCCGGCTTTTGGCGCCGCTGTGAGTTCACGAGTCGGGACCACTACAAACAGGCAAACGCCAACCAATCCCTAAAAGAAGGTAGGGTGTCAACGTTTCGGTGACGGCTCGGCACATTCTTCATGGGGGGTAGTTAAAAAAAGCAGCTTCTTTCTTTCTCTTCAGCGGTAAATGTAGAGCAGTATCGTCGTTTTCCTACGGCGGTTGGTTTTCAAACCAGGTGCAGTACCTTTGTTTTCTTCAGAGTTGGTTATTTACAACGAGCATCGGCATCTTCGTTTTTCTCTATGGAAGAGGCCTGTTTCCTAAGATCCATAAGCCAAATGTTCCCCTCTGGCCTATGTGGACTTTACAACGTCAACGGTTTGAGCGCTATTCAACTACCTCCATCGTACCCTTTCCCTTCTCGTCGGAAGAACGCCAACCAACATACGAAACGCCGCTGAATTCATGGAGCTCGTTTCGGAACTCAAGGTCACCACCGAGGACAGTCTAGTGCCTTTTGATGCAATTTCACTGTTCACAAGCGTTCCAGTGCCCCCTGGCAGTAGCCACAGCCAGAAACGCTCTCGAAAAGGAGAAAGACTCTGAACGAAAGAACCTGCCTTAGCGTGGATGAAACATGCTGCCTCCTTGAATTCCGCCTTCACAGCACCTACTTCAGCTTACAAGGAGAGCTCTTCAGCCAGACCGACAGAACCGCAATGGGTGCTTCCATTTCGGTTACTAAGGCAAACCTGACAATGAAAGCACTAGAACAAAGGGCACCGCAGTCATTCCTGCGGCTAGCTCCAAAGTGTTCCTACGCTACGTCGATGATTGCTTTTGTACCCTAAAAGCATCAGAAGTGAACAACTTTTTAGCACACCAAAACTCCATCGAGCCGTCCATCCAGTTTACATTAGTTAGTGAGAAAGACGGCACCTTGCCATTTCTGGACGTGCTTGTCACGCGAGTAGGTGAAGACAGGAAGTGTATTGTGTACAGGAAACCTACACGCAATGGACGTTACCTTCGGTTTGACTCATACCCAGATTTGTGCTTGTTACTTGAAAAAAGTAATGGATTACAATTACAATGACCGAGCCTCAAATGTAATGTATTACCGTTACAAATTACTTTCTCTGAAAAGTAACGAATTACTTTACTTCGTTACAAATTACTTTCACGTTACTTTTTCCGTACGCTTATCCAGAAAATAGAAACAATTTTGATATTTTTCAAAAATGTTCCGCAATACTAGATTTCATATCTTATACGAGCCCGTATTATGGTAGTCCTTGTAAAAACAAAATATTGTATTTAATAAAAAGAGTGTAGGTGCATTCCGTTCACCTGTAAGTTGACAAGGCGCCGAACGCTGCAACCAGACCCGCCATTTCGCTAACTTACGGCCTCCGGAAATGATCCCTGGAATTGTGCGGACAAAGCTAGCGGTGCGCATGCTCAGTAGCAGCGTCTACCACCGCTACGAGATGGGGAACTCAAGAAGCTTTGGGAATATGGCGCTACGTTTCGAGCAGACAGGTTGAGAACCGGACTTGCGCATGACAAATTGTACGTAGGCAATAAGGTGCATGTTTACGACTTCCAGAGCGAAAGCGTTATTGAAAAACACTGTGCCAGAGGCACGCAGCCCTACTACTACCCGCAAGGTCAACCGATCGTGCCTCCCGTGCACACCAACTTTCCCTTTTTGTTCACGAATTTTCGCAGCATTTGTAATAAACAAGACATTTTGCTTGAAAATGCGCGCATGTGCTACTCTCAGATTATTTTAGGCACAAAGAAATGGCTGAATGGAGAAATTTGAAGTTGACAGCTTCTAGGTTTAAATTTTTCTACAATATACCGTAAAGATTGAACTGATCGCACAAGAGGACGTGTTTTGATTGCTATAGAAGGTCTCGAGTCTTCTGCTGTGGAAGTTGGAACTAATCTTGAACTCGTTTGGGTTGAATTTAAAATATCGTATCTAAAAGTTGTATTGGGTGTATGTTATCGTCCCCCAGCTATGGAAGAGACTTTGTTGAGAAACTCGGCGCCAGCTAGGGATAAGTGTTTTCTACCTACCCTGAGCGCATAATTATTCTAGCAGGGGATTTCAACTTCCCTGGTATTAACTGGTAAGATGGTTCTGTTGTTCCTATATGTAGTAACCCTTTAGAGTGTCTGGACTTTATTAACCTTCTTTCTGCCTTTGGACTCCATCAAACAATTACTGAGCCAACCCGTGGCGAATCAACATTAGACCTGTTTTAGTACCCATCCTGAACATATCTCTTCCATACATTTCCTATCACAGATTAGCGATTATGCCGTCATAACCATCACTCTCTCTGTAAGGTTCCCGGACAAACAGAAGTCCTCGAAAACCATCTGGGACTACCCAAAGGCAGATTCAGTGGGTCTGAATTTTTTCTCTCCTTCGAGCGTTTGCAGGTTTTAAGCACTCTTTCCATGATCGGTCAGTACAGGCGAATTGGATTATTTTCAGTAATGCGCTGCTTAGCACCGCGAATCAGTTTGTTCCTAAAAAAACTTACCACCGACGCATCTCCTCCTTGGTTCTCAGTGAAAATAAAGCACATTTTAAATAAGAAAAAAAACGTTTATACCGCAAGGCTGAAACTTAAACAATGATGACATATGGCTTCACTTTCATGCGTTTCCGAAAGACTGTAAACTTGAAATCCAGTTAGCGAAACACAAATTCTTCAACGACTGACCTGAACAGATATTGCCACGCGCGTCGGCGAGCAAGCGCGTGCGTGGCCGAGTGGTTACCGCGCTTGACTTTCGTGCGGAGGCCCAGGGTTCGATTCCTGGGGGCTCCGCGAATTTTGTTTATACTTTCAGTTTATTATTCTGGTGAATTCGAGAACATTATTGTTTATTCTAGGCCCGAAAGTTCTACGCGTCGAACCTTCCACGCCGATTATTCCAGAAGCCCACGCGTGTACATAAGGGGCTTCGCGTGGCGAGCCAAAGTCAGTTTCGCCTCAGCGTTCGATCTTGCTGCTTCGCCGCCTTCGACGCCCGCGACGCTCTGTTGTTCTCTCTTTTTCCCTTTTATTTTTGGGCACAAGTTCGCCCCATTAAACGTTTAGTTTATTCAGTTATTCGCAGCCTCATCACTTGTCCTTCGTGACATTTTGGTGGAGGTGCGGGGTACCGCATGTCCGTGAAGCGCACCCCTCCAAGTTCCCGCAGTACAAGCCCGAACCCAAGCTCCGGAGGACCCGACGAAGACCAGATCGAGGCCCGGTTCAGTCGTCGCACCCAAGGCCTACCCCGGAATTCGGACTTCTGCCACCCAGGACCAGGCAGCCAACGACGCCGACAATGGACGACCAGCAGTCGCAGACCCCGGCCGCTTCTAACATCATTTACCTGCCCGTCACACCACGAACTCCGACGCCCTTCCACGGTGAAGCTCACGAAGACGTAGAGGACTGGCTGCATCATTATGAACGTGTAGCCCGCCACAACGGATGGACGGATGAGCACCGCCTCCAGAACCTCTACTTCGCGCTGGAAGGCACCGCGAGGCACTGGTTTGAAAACCACGAAGCCTCCTTTACTTCGTGGGAGCCATGCGCCGCCGAACTGAAGCGGACGTTCATCAACTACCACCGTCGGCAGCGAGCGGAGGACCTTCTTCGAACAAGGGTGCAGGGCCCCACCGAAAGCGTGACCAGCTTTGTCGAAGATGTCCTGCGTCTAAGTGCCCGGGCCGATCCGGAAGCCACCGAGGAGAAGAAACTTCGCGCTCTCATGCGTGGGGTGAAGGGTGAAATTTTCGGAGGACTGGTACGCAATCCCACCGACGACTGTCAATGGTTTTGTTGCCGAAGCCACCAATATCGAGCGCGCCCTGACAGCCCGAGAAAGCCACTACCACCGAATCGCCGGCGCGCCTGGTGCTCCATCTGCCGCTGCTTCCCTTCTCGACCTGAACACCAGCGGTGTCGACAGCTTTCGGGAGATCGTCCGTGAAGTCGTCCGGGAAGAACTCCGCAAGATACTCCCCACTGCGGATCGGCCGACCTCACTGTCGCTCGCTGAGGTCGTCCGAGAAGAAGTTCACCGGGCCTTCCAACCTGAGGTTCCGATCAACACGACGACCCCAGAGGAACCGACTTTGAGCTACGCCGCCATGGCCCGACGACCGCCGCAAGCTAACCACCACGCCACTGCGCCACCCCGACGAGACCCTCCGATGCCGCAGTATCCTCGACGACAGGAGAGACAAGTCCAGGACGTCCGCCCGGAGCGACCCTCGCCGAGGAAGACCGACGTGTGGCGAACGGCCGACCGACGCCCGTTGTGCTATCACTGCGGTGAAGCCGGCCACATTTACCGTCGATGCCCCTACCGACAACTGGGGCTGCGCGGGTTCCACCCGAACGACCCGCGCCCACGGTACGACGAACGGCCTCGCGACATCGAGGAGTACCTACGACGTTCGCCATCTTCTACGCCGCCTCTCCGCCGTGAGTCCCGCTCACCGTCGCCCAGACGTTCAGCGTCTCCAGCGCCACGACCCCGCCGAGAGAGCCTGTCTCCCCTGCGTCGCCGGGAAAACTAAGTGCGGCAACGCCTGGAGGTGGCGTTGCCGAAGACGACCGAAGCAAAGAGCCTCCAAGAACGACGGAGCGCTCCCACTCTTCCGACGCTACGCATCGCAATGACGCCCCTGCAACGGTGTCCAACAACCTAAACGTCGTCATCGACGGCCACGACGCATCAGCACTCGTGGACACCGGAGCAGACTACTCAGTCTTGAGTGGGAGGCTCTCTCGCCGCCTACGAAAAGTGACAACGCCGTGGGAAGGCCCCCAGATACGAACCGCCGGTGGGCACCTCATCACACCAGTCGGGAGATGCACTGCCCGCGTCGAGATCCACGGTGAGACCTGCCCTGTGAAGTTCGTCGTTCTGCAAGACTGTGCGAGGGACGTTATCCTCGGAATGGACTTTCTCTGCGAGTATGGCGCCGTCATCGACCTCGGAGCAAACCGGTTGACGCTACGAAAACCTGTTTCACCACAGGAGGAACCCCAAGCTACTTCATCCGCGGTCCGAGTCCTCGCAAGCCACGTGAACTTACCGCCGCGGTCGAGTGTTTTCGTGCCCGTCGGGGTCACCGAAGCTTTCTGCGGCGAAGTTCTGCTCGAGGGAAGCCTCCAGTTGCTTCTAGGAAGAGGAATCGGCGTCGCAAGAGGAGTGGCTGAACTCCAGGATGGGCGCACCATGGTCCTCGTGACGAACTTCCGACAAGAAACGCAACACCTCACGAAAGGTGCCGCTGTGGGCCACGTCGAGGAACTTCGAAACTCCGCCGCAATCGCCGTGATCGCTGACGAATCATCGCCACCTCAGCAAGACATTGCGCCGCCAGCGCAGCTCGACATCGACCCGAAGCTTCCAGGCCCGAAACGACGACAGCTGATTGACCTCCTCGCCGAATACAGCGACTGCTTCGCGAAGTCGTCGAAGGTGCGCCAAACCGCCGTTGCGAAGCATCGCATCATTACCGAGGACGACGCGCTCCCTGTGCACCGATCGCCGTACAGAGTCTCCGTAAAAGAAAGGGAGGTCATTCAAGAGCAAGTGCAAGAAATGCTGAACGACGACATCATCCAGCCTTCAAGCAGTCCGTGGGCCTCTCCAGTCGTGCTTGTCAAGAAGAAGGACGGAACGCTTAGGTTCTGCGTAGACTACCGACAGCTAAACGCGGTAACCAAGAAAGACGTATATCCACTCCCCCGCATCGATGACACACTAGACCGGCTGCGCCACTCCCGGTACTTTTCATCGATGGATCTGAAGAGCGGTTACTGGCAGATCGAAGTCGACGAACGGGACCGAGAGAAGACAGCTTTCGTCACGCCGGATGGACTGTACGAGTTCAAGGTGATGCCTTTCGGACTATGCACGGCGCCAGCAACTTTCCAGCGTGTCATGGACACCGTACTGGCAGGACTGAAGTGGCAGAGCTGTCTTGTCTACCTTGACGACGTCGTTGTGTTTTCAAGTGACTTCGACGAGCACTTGCGGCGACTCCGAGCTGTACTCCAAGCCATACAGACCGCACGACTCACCCTTAAGCCGTCCAAGTGCCGGTTCGCCTATGACGAACTGAAGTTCCTTGGCCACGTGGTTAGTAATGACGGCGTCCGCCCAGACCCCGAGAAGACTCGCGCCGTTGCGGCATTTCCAGCGCCTTCAGACAAGAAGGCCGTGCGAAGATTCCTAGGACTTTGTGCCTACTATCGACGCTTCGTTCGGGATTTCGCAAGAATTTCCGCACCGCTCACAAAACTTACGAAGGACGCCGAGAAGTTTGAATGGGCCGAGGAGCAACAGCACGCATTCGACGAGCTGAAGCAACGACTCCAGACTCCTCCTGTTCTTGGACACTTCGATCAAGATGCGGAAACCGAGATTCATACGGACGCAAGTAACGAAGGCCTTGGCGCGGTACTGGTTCAAGTGCAAGAAGGCACCGAGCGAGTCATCGCCTACGCCAGTCGGACACTGTCCAGGGCGGAGAGAAATTACTCCACGACTGAAAAAGAATGTCTGGCGGTCGTCTGGGCCATCACGAAGTTTCGCCCGTACTTATACGGGAGCCCTTTCCGCGTTGTCACGGACCACCACTCGCTCTGCTGGCTTGCGAACCTAAAGGACCCTTCAGGACGTCTCGCTCGATGGAGCCTCCGACTGCAGGAGTTCAACATGACTGTGGTCTACAAGTCAGGCCGCAAGCACAGCGACGCCGATTGCCTGTCCAGAGCCCCTGTCGAGACATCCTCCGGTAGCAGCGACGACGATGACGACGAGTGCTTCCTAGGCGCGGTGAACACCGACGACATGGCGCGACGTCAAAGAAGCGATCCTGAGTTGCGCGCCCTAATCGAGCACCTCGAAGGACGAGGGGGTACTACCCCCGTGTCTTCTTGAGGGCCCTGCCGACCTTCGTCCTCCGACAAGGTGTGCTTTACAAGGAGAACTTCGGAGACAACAGCTCGCCATGGCTGCTGGTAGTCCCTGCCGACCTTAGAGAGGAGATATTCCAAGCCTGTCACGACGACCCAACGGCTGGGCACCTTGGCTACAGCAGGACGCTCGCCAGGATTCGAGAAAAGTATTACTGGCCGAGGCTACCGAAGACCGTTCACCTCTACATTCGATCATGCCACGAGTGTCAACGACGAAAAAAACCGCCGACGAAGCCGTCAGGACTTCTGCATCCGATTGCTCCCCCGTCCAGACCGTTCCAGCAGATCGGAATGGATTTACTTGGCCCTTTCCCACCGTCAACGTCGGGAAACCGCTGGATAATCGTCGCCACAGATTATCTTACACGGTACGCCGAGACGAAAGCCCTTCCATCAGGTACGGCTGTGGAAGTCGCCAAGTTTTTCATCGAGTCCATTGTCCTCCGGCACGGCGCCCCCGAAGTCCTCATTACCGACCGTGGATCATCGTTCATGGCCCAGCTGACGCAAGAGATCCTTCGTCTCAGTGGCACCGGCCACCGTCGAACCACTGCGTACCATCCGCAGACAAATGGACTAACAGAACGGCTGAACAAAACCATCGCCGACATGATCTCAATGTATGTCGACGTAGAGCATAAGACTTGGGACGAGGTGTTACCCTACGTCACATTTGCTTACAACACGGCGGTGCAGGAGACAACAGGAGTAACACCGTTTCAGCTGGTGCATGGCAGAAAAGTGTCGACCATGCTCGACGCAATGCTACCCCACGAGCCAGCTGACGATGGGATACCCGACGCCCAGGTGGTTGCTCAACGAGCCGAAGAAGTCCGCCAGCTCGCCCGACTCCGAATTCAAGACCAACAACGTGTCGACGCTGCCCGGTACAACCTTCGCCGGATCGACGTTCGCTTCAAGCCCGGAGACCGTGTGTGGGTTTGGACCCCAATACGACGACGCGGTCTAAGCGAGAAACTCCTGAAGCGCTACTTCGGACCCTACAAAGTGCTTCGCCGACTTGGCGATCTGAACTACGAGGTGATGCCCGACGGAACACGGACTTCATCACGCCGCCCTCCACGACCGGAAGTCGTTCACGTCGTGCGCCTCAAGCCGTACTACGCGCGATAAGACTGTGAACTGTGATCTCGTGCAACGCTTGATAGGATTGTGTTTTGCCAGCTTCCGTATTTTCTCATTCTTTTGTTTGTCTTGCTCTGTTCTGTTGCCTTTCACGTGGCATCGAGACGATGCCTTTTTAAGGGGGGAGTAATGCCACGCGCGTCGGCGAGCAAGCGCGTGCGTGGCCGAGTGGTTACCGCGCTTGACTTTCGTGCGGAGGCCCAGGGTTCGATTCCTGGGGGCTCCGCGAATTTTGTTTATACTTTCAGTTTATTATTCTGGTGAATTCGAGAACATTATTGTTTATTCTAGGCCCGAAAGTTCTACGCGTCGAACCTTCCACGCCGATTATTCCAGAAGCCCACGCGTGTACATAAGGGGCTTCGCGTGGCGAGCCAAAGTCAGTTTCGCCTCAGCGTTCGATCTTGCTGCTTCGCCGCCTTCGACGCCCGCGACGCTCTGTTGTTCTCTCTCTTTCCCTTTTATTTTTGGGCACAAGTTCGCCCCATTAAACGTTTAGTTTATTCAGTTATTCGCAGCCTCATCACTTGTCCTTCGTGACAATATATAACTGAAAACCTCCCAAACATTTTCGTTCATAATCAATCCTACCCCCAGGGGTGCCGACCTCCCAACCGTAAACCCGCTAGATCACCCAAAATCTCCCAAGTAATTGCATTAAATTTGAACGCGTATTTCCGCGAGATCTTTACACGTGAAATTCTTCCAGGACCACTCCTACCTAGTTTCGAAAGCCCAATGGACATGCAGGATATTTACCTCTCCATAGACGGTATTTTGAATGTAATTGAGCGACTTCCACTAAACTCTTCACCTGGCTGCGACGGAATTAACTTCAGAATTTTTTTAAATGACGAAAGCTAACATCGGCCTAATTTCTGCTCCTTATTTTTGAGCAATCCGTAGCTTTTTCCCAACTGCCGTCTGATTGGCTAAATGCGAACGTAGTACTCATCTTCAAATCAGGTAATCCGAATGAGCTAAATGGTTACCGGCCTATTTCATTGACTTAGCGCATCATGCAAACTTTTAGAGACATCGTTTTCAGCAACATAATGTCACAATTGCATAGTAACAGTCTATTATCTTTCCCTAATCAGCATGGCTCCCATAAAACCCTATCTTGCATTACCCAAGTATTCTCACTCACCTACGATCTGCATAGTAACATGCACTTTTTAAAACAAATTGATGCAATATTCATAGACTTTGTCAAAAGCTTTTGACCGTGTTCCTCACAAACTTGGACGTAGTTAAACTACTCCACTCAAACTACTGTAGTTTAACTACTCTTCCGAGTAACTTGTGTAACTTTCAATTACAACTTTCTTTCGGGTAATGTAGTAGCTTAAGTTAACTACGTTTCTCAGGTAACTTCTACTCAAGTTACTAACTACTTTCGAAATCTAGCGCTAATTTTGCTCATCACAAAAGATTGAACGCAAAAATAAATGAGACGTCTGCAAATAAAGTGGCATTCCCGAAAGCCAGAAAAACTGCATCAGAGGCGTCCTTGGGCCAAGGTGGCGACGAGCAGCCAGAAAATAGCACCATCGCGTACGAACGCAGGCGAGATGCTTAACAAGCCTTGGTCGAGTATTGACCTCACTCTGGTAAATGCACGCAGGCGCCACGCTTCCAGCTGCAACGGTAAAAGACGAATACACTCCGAGGTTGTTTTTTTATTGTCTTCCTTTAGCGAATTTATGACTTCAAGCGGTGCGTTCCAAGCGAGACGGGACTGCACTCTAAAAAAAAAAAAAAGGGAGGAGAAATGGAGAAAAACGATGTTCCACCCTGTCGCCAGCGGAAGGGAAGAAATTGCCCCCGTTCCTCCCTTTCACCGATCCAGAAGCAGCGCCACCTAGTACTGCTCGTAAAAAGGGACGAAAATTCCTCCTCTGTGTTCGTAGCGGCAGCGGCGGTCGGAACCACCGCTGCCGCCGCGAACATGTTCAATGGCGGTGACGGCAACTTTACGGCTTGGTTGCCGTCGCCTACAGCGATCCCACTCCTGCCCATGCGCGGTGCTAGCGGAGGAAAAGCGGAGCTGCGGAGGCTAGCGGAGGTACACCAGTTTAACAAAAAAGCGAGGCGCGTAGCGCGGCGTGTGTCTCGCGAGAATCACGCCGTATGTGCCCGCTTCGAGATCGCGCGTGTTCATGGTGGATGAAAGCTTGCTGCTGCGATAAGCACAGGTGGCGATTTATCACTCGCATGGCAAGTACGACCACTTTTGTCGCGTTACTTGCTACAAGACAAGTCGACATAGTAATTCATCCCTAACTAGCTCGCCTGCCTACTTGCTTTAACTTTAATGACAAATAAAGCGCAACAAAAAATAAAGGACGAGGATATTTTGCCGGCAGCCGGCATTTTTTGCTCCTGGTAATCAGAGCCGTTTATACTGAGAGAGTTTGGCCAATGGGCGGAGCTTGTTGCCCGCTAGAACTAGCGGATTTCGCGATAACACAAAATGGCGTTACTTCTTTCTCTTCTTTATTCCTGAGAAATCGCATAGAGTTCCTATGAGTCAGAGCCACAAAATGGCGGACGGAATTAGTCATCCCCCGGTTGTCAGACTACGCTGCTGTGGTTGCCAGACTGTCAAAATATCCTTAAAAAGGCCAAACTCTCTCAGTATAAACGGCTCTG